>LSSN01000031.1:20514-39009 GCA_001970855.1 Smittium culicis
AAAATAATAATAATAATAATAATAATAATAATAATAATAATAATAATAATAATAATAATAATAATAATAATAATAATAATAATAATAATAATAATAATAATAATAATAATAATAATAATAATAATAATAATAATAATAATAATAATAATAAGCAGGGTTTTTTTGCTGGTATCCATTTTTTTTTTTGGTTTTCGAGATCATAAATCTTTATATGTGAATTGGAAAGTTAGAAATAGATGATTAATTACATAGTTTTTTTAGGTCATCAATTTGGGAGATAAATTCGAGGAGCAGAACTTTTCCTGATAAAATTTTCCTATCAATCAATTTAGTTTAGTTTTTTAAATAATATTAGAAAATATCTACAAATAGATGTACTGGTTGAAAGCAATTTCTTTATCCAGCTCATATAAGCAAATAAAATTTTAAAGAAAAAAAATGTTATCTTCTCCTGAGAATCGCCTTTTTATTAAATACTTAAATTCAGGATGAGTAAAAATTAAATAAATTGACTATGCTATAACAAAGAAGTTTCCACGGAGACTATAACCGCGATCCCAGAAAAAAAAAAGAAAAGGATAAAATTATTTAAAAAATATCACTGGTGTTTTAATTTAAACATGGAATTGTACCATTCTAGTAGCTTTAATAATTAGCCATAATCTAATTTTCAAAAAAAAAAAATTAATATAAATCTAGCTCATAGAGCAAAAGTTAATTCTAATATTACGAGGAGAAGGTAATAGTTAAATATAATGATATATTATTATGAAAATCTAAAACGAAAACTGCAAGCTAATAAAAATAAATTGAGATAATAAAAATAAATTTAATATATATTGTAAATTACATGATTATGACATCTTTTTCATCAATCGAAAAAGATGAATTGGTTATGTTTGGTGAGACTTAATAATTTTCCTGTCCTCTTATAGTATGAATTAACTTTCGCTCTATAAGCTTGATTTATTCTAACATTATAATTCAAATAGGAGATGATTTTACTCCAAATTTAAAACCGGCTTAGAAAATTCATTTGAAGAATTTCTTGAAAGTCAATAATAGGTATCTAAGATGATATAACTCGACCAAAAATGTTGTGAAATAATATCATCAGAGGACGCTCTTGCGTTATAGGCTATGACAGCGCAGATTTCTCTACCCTTAGAGTTCGGTATACCTGGGCTGTGGCGAAATAGATCAAATGTCTAATACTTATATTGTGTGAAATTATAAATAAATAATTCATATTGTAATCATTGATACATCGTACTAGCCTGTTAATTTCCAGTTGCTATTGTTAGCATGAGGTACTGAACAATTAATAGCACCAATTAATTCTTTTTAGAAGTTATATAGACTTATTGGTGCCAATATTTTATCGATGTAGAGTATGACATGGATGATTTTTCAGCAGGGAGACTATAACTTTTTTTTTTTTTTTTTTTATAAGAGATCATGTAATCAAATTTTTTACAACTTGGTTCACATGGCTTCTCTTTTAATCTATCATGTCGAAATCACAGTCACAAAAAAAATATGTAACTTATAGGAACCATAAAATCTTCGCGGATAATTGCATACTTGCAAGAGTTGAGGGCTGATAGTTGAGAGTTTTGAGTTTTGATCTCATTGTCATAATAATTAAATCACTGGTGAGACGATGCATAGCAGACTTTAAAAAGATTTAATTGTAGAGTCATTTATGTCTTTATGAACTCGGAAAAAATTGAGTGAGCAGCTAGTTCAGTTGGATTTGCTGAAATTTGAAGTATACAAATTTTTATGGCTATATTGAACCCGCCATTGATTCATAAATAGTAAAGATCACAGTGATACGTTTTATATCTGAGGCGCGGAAATTGGCGTGTATATCTCCTATAAAACTCGTCAGTCATTAAACCGCAGCTGGATAAAACTATACTATATCGACAAGTCATTTCGATCTTTGGAAGTCATAAATTCGATGACATAGGTTCCAATAATTTGCACTGAGAGGAAACGCCGTTGATAATCAGAAAAATCAAGGTCCAATTCTTGTTTTTTGATATCAGAGACTTTTAATTTTTGAATCTGGAACTGCAGTTGTTGCTCTCAGAAGAAAAGTCTACGAAACCAACATCTCAATAAGATCTGATATCCATATAGTGTATTTCCTCATTGGAGTATCTAGAATCATGAACAATTGTTCTCGACAGGGCTATTGTACTACCTAGGGGTATCGGATTTTGGATCAGTCATCAGTAAGAACTGCAGAATTCAGAAATATATTAGTTCATCACATTCTAGCTATATTGTTTGTTTATTCCGGAACTAAATATATTAATGTTTGAGCTTTATGCATAGTTTGAAGCATAAAGTCAACTACGTGATGACCCATAGCGAGATTTCAGAGCTTTTAATATCTCATGTGACATTTATTATTCTGTCTGTGCTGTCATTCTGGTGCTATAATCCGGTGAATTCAATATTGGCGAGATATAGGTAACTTGAGTGCAGTATTCGGCCTTTAGGCAGCGATTTTAAAAGTTTTCAGATATCTCCTATTCTTCTGAGGAGGCCTTGTTACCGAAAATTTTGACATAATTTTTTTTTTTTGTGTTTACTAATTAAATCTACACCGAAAAACATATCAAACTCCTGAGCTCCATTGGATATATTTCCTTAAACAGTCCCTTTGAATTGATATACATATCCCTTAATTATGAACTTCATTTGTTGAAGTGTGAGTGGTGAAATACTACGATAATCCATTTTGGTTAAAAATATAATATTTTTCTATCATTTTAATTTAGATAAAATCTTTTCTATTAGTCTATATTAACTTAATATATTTACTCAGATTTTATTTGGATATTATTCTTATAAAAATAAGAACTTGGATTAACTTTTTGTAGATCAATGGATATCAATAATGATTTTTTTCAAATGATAAAAATTGTTAAAAAACAATAAAAGTATAATAAAAGCAAAAAATTAGGTCAATACCCATCATTATTTAACCACAAAAGCTATAGAGGCAAAAGAATGTTAAAGTATTCACAGTTATTAAGTAGCTTTTATAGGCTATATTTATTAAATGTTTTAGTTATATTACACAGTGTCTCCAAAGTCGGACAAATATACGGTTCTATTATTTATAGGGAAAGTAAAAACCCGTACAATAACTTGAGTTGACTTCTCCAGCAGATAGATTACGGGCAGCAAGTTTTATCTGAGTCAAAATCAATTTATTTGGATTCTATTTGGAAAAAGCTTTTAACTCGAGATCTAAAAACTATCGTGGTTTCAGTACCAGAGAATGTATGTGAAAAAAATCTACTGGAAATCTCATATAAAGCTGATAAAGTATCATAATGTTGTCTGCTCCAAGGTTAGTAAACTTTTGTGTTCTATTTAGTTATCTCTGATATTTGTATAAGGCATATTGAGAGGCATTTTCACAGTGCTAATAATCTTTCCAAGATGAGCTATTTATTGAAGCGGAAAGCTTGAATAATCCTTGAAATCGACATCCAACATTGGCCTAAATTGCTGCTATTAGATTGATACATATAATTTGTGCACGAGTAATTGACCTCTTCCACTATGGATAGGTCATCGAGGCTTACAGTGACTCGAATTACCTTAGATCTGACTTATTTTATTTCTGGGTTGAGCATCAGTCTAAACCCAATGAGCTCAGTCAAAATTCGGATGTTAGAACCCGAAATTAGAATCAAAGACATTGAGTGGAAAAGGAAACACTTCAGGTATTAACATAATACCAGAGTACGCATGAACTTGCCATAAATGTCATTAGATATAATGAAGCCATTCCTAAATATCATTCTACAGACAGAAGACTCCGTATAAACCTTGAATTTTTGTTCCTACTTGTGGAGAATGAACTACCAGAAGTAAAAAACAGGACTAAAATCCCTATTATTCGGAGGGATGTGAGCAGTTGGGTGTAAAATATAAAATCAATTCTCTGTTTCTCATCGTTGGGTCACTAATTTAGCAGTGAGCCTGCTTCATCATCAAAATTTTTCTGTTATCAGGGTAAGTTGCATCTAGTATCGATACGGTTAGAATGTCAAAAGTGATGTTTGATGACAACGAAATAGGTTTTTTCCCGTTAGAGAACTCCATATTAGGATTGATATAAGGCGAAAATTCGGCCCAAGTTCAAATGTACGAAAAAAAATATTCCAATTCGGGAGCGTGGGTGTTCTTGAATGGAATTCTGAATCCCTTCTTCACTATATCTCAATCAGTTTGACTTTCTTTCAGTTAAATACACGGAGTTCAGATGATAAAGAGGCGTTCCCTAGAGGATAATTGATTTGGGTCACTATTAAATCATCTTTTCACAGCCACGGTTCATTCCGCAAAAATTTGACTATAGATATGAGGTATTGAGACTTGTGATGACTTGAGCTGATGCATCAGCTGATATTCTTAGCGCTGTATTACTGTTGTAGTTATACAAGTCCTTTGTATCCGTGTTCTACATGCTTTTGAGAAAGAAATGGATTAGCTGTCGTTCCGCTGCTGGATTTTTGGCTACGAGAGTACCCAAATACTATTGATTCTATAGCGGATTGGTGTCAGATTTGAAAAGCTGAGCCAGTTTTACAGGAAGTTAATACCGCTTATGTAAGTTATCTAACCTTAACTGGTCCAGAGTGGAGGCAATTCTTGAAAAAAGATCTCTCATAGGAGTATAAATAAGAGCTCAAGGGAACTGCATAGAATTGATGCAATAATTTTTTTAGAATATTCATAATACGAAATAGTCAATAATTCTAAATGCTTGTGGTAAGGCCAATTAGATTTCATAGAGAGTGGAATCAGTTTTCAAAAATGTACTTGACACTATATCTTACAGCGGAAACGAAATAAAGCTAGTTGAATTAGTCTTTGAAGAAAGAGCGAATAGCGATCTTGGCTTCATTTTCAGTCAGAGTTGAATGGAAGAAGTCCTCTTCAATCAATTTTATCGATTTTTTAGCTCCGGAAAACAAGCCAAGCCTGTTGCCGGTTCGAATTTGTAAAATAAGGGTTCTCTGGTTCTTGGTTACTCTTATTTTAACGCAGGAGCTATTTTACAAGTTCTGCCAGTACCCCGATATGGTCTCGGCTTGTTGGAGCTTGATTTTCTGTTATTTATTCCATCTTTTAGTAGCTTGAGTCAATAAAAAATTTTAATATTGTTTATTATAAATTTTATATGTTGAAAAAATTTATGTTGCTATAGTACATTGCAAAAAACAAGATAATAAGAATAGTAAAATGAATTATTTTGCATTATATATACATTTTTTTATTTTATTTTATTTTATTTTATTTATATATACATTTTTAGTTCAACTTTTCAACTTGTTTGAATTATTCACTTTATTTTTTTTTGCTTGTATTTCTCAGATTCGTTTTGTCAAATAAGATAATAACAGCTATATTTTCTCCGATCTGAAGTATAATTAAAAAAAGTGTTAAAAGCAATTAATGTTAGTAGTATAAATCACGAGCAATATTTTTATGAGGAAAAATTTCTAATAATCTAGTGTGGAGTTTCAACTCAATATCGCAATCTCTAAAATAATAATTATCTATGGTATATATAAATAAATAAAGAACATAACTTTACAATTTTTATTGATTATTAAACAAGAATAAATACATTTTTAGTAAAATAATAACACTAATTAATACATTTTAAGAAATTATATTACCTCAAGACTGAAAATTGTTCAATTTCACACAGATTCACAGATTTGTATCTATTGTTTTCAAATAGTTATATAAAAAAACAATAATATTCGCCTACAATACTTTAAATATTATGAATCATTAAATCAGATAGACAGATATACTCACGAAAAATCAGCTATAAACCTTTTTACATATTATATTCCTATATTAAAAAAATCATATAATAAATTTACAAAAGTTAATATATAGAAAATCTAAACCCTCAAAAACTGAAAAAAAGTGATACATAAAATCACAATAAATTAAAATGAACCTTAAATGACTCGGCATTAGCTGTTATTGCTTTAAAATACTTTTAGTTTTATTTTAAATTTTTATTAATGATTATTAATTGGATAAATTACTATTGAACCAAAAATAACAAATTCAGAATCAAATAACCCATGATCGGGATATTCAGTCGATATTATTATTAAAGAAATTATGTATAACAAATAACATAAGAACTAGGAAAAGAATTATATATTTAATTAATATTTTTCCACGAGAAAGATTATGCTGTTTTTGTACAAGTTTTGAAAGAAATGTCGAACTTGGATAAAGGTAGGCTATAATCAAGAAATTAGATGGTTACAAATAGGATATCTTGGGTTTGTAGTATTTTGTCTGCTATGTTCATCCAGTATTAATTGTGTTACGATAACAGCCTAAAAAAATTAATGAGTAAAATTTTGCATGACGAATTGTATGCATGTTTGCTGGATCCATAATCTATTTTTTATTTTCTAACTTTCAAGGATATTGCAGGTATATATATTTGTATAATAATATGAGCGTCACAGAAATTTTAATTATTTTGATTTTTATAATCAAGATTTTAAATATTTTTATCAATAATCTTATAAAAATTACAAAAAAATCGAACAGATTGAAAATACAACCTTCAACTTTAATTACGCGTTTATTCTGTAAGTCATGTGTGAGTTATCTATTACAATCGCAGATTTTTATACTAACGTCTGGGATAAAATATAGTTTTTTTTCTTTATACTTTTATGGTTTTGTGTTTATAATTTCTTAATAAGTATAGTTTTAGAAATAGACGAATACCACTCTGGGAACAATGTAATTTATATATAGGCAATATTTATTAGCATTACAGTATAAATGTAACAGCTTTAAAATCAAAAAAACTACAGTGAAGCAGAAATTCAAATGACAAACTACTAACTTTTTGAAAGATAGCTTAATCACTCCAACACATAGAATGGTGCAGTATTTGTTTTTACAAGCGTGGCTTATAACTGCATGAAATTAAAATGAAGAGCTGAGGCTAACATTCTTCTCAAGTCTCACTTAATAGCCAATAATAATAAGTATTTTGGTTTACCAATTAATATTACATTATTTGAGTAAGGGATGAAACAGGTAAATAAATATGGCACTAGTAATAGTATTAGCTATCATACTTTGTAAACCACAAGAAAAATATTTAAATCAGGCTAAATACCACAAAATATAATATTCTTTTTCACATTAAGATTCGAATACGTTCTTTTTATGTTTTCTCGATTACTTGGTTTAAATAGATCTTCTACTTCACAAACAACGCCCATAAAAGTCTCAACTACATTACACGTAAAACAACTTTTCTTATATTCTTGTATCCATAATCTAATAATTTGATAAAATAGAATATCCGCAGAATGTCCGAAATCTCAGACTCACTACCTGTAAACACTACTGCCAGACTCGAAAAACTTCGCGCGCTATTCAGCGATCCAGATAACTCAATCGATGCTTATGTTATCCCAAGTGAAGACGCCCATCAGGTAATTCGTTTCTCTTTCCTTTGATCTTAATAATTTTATTGGTAATATTAAAATACTTAGAGCCATCAAAAACTTCGGACGACAATTTATTATTCCTAAAAGAATTTAATTCCAAAATAAATAGTATTTATGTATTGTTATGTAGAGCGAGTATGTTGCTTCATGTGACATGCGTAGAGAATTTATTTCCGGCTTCTCTGGATCAGCTGGTGCTGCTGTAGTCACGATGAATTCTGCCAACTTATTTACAGATGGTAGATACTTTCTACAAGCAAGAAAACAAATGGATTCAAACTGGACCTTGATGAAAGTTGGCGTGCCAGGAGTTCCAACAATTTCTAAATTTTTGTCTGAACTCCCATCAAACAGCCGAATCGGAATAGATCCAACTTTGATTTCTTCAAGTGAAGCTGAAAGATTTATGGGAGAATTCAAGAAAAGCGGAAATGTTCTCATTCCAATCAAAAAAAATTTAGTTGATTCTATTTGGGAAGATAAGCCACCAACTCCAACAAATCCTGTATTCCATCTTGATCTTCGTTACTCTGGAAAATCTTGGTCAGATAAAGTATCTGAAGTCAGAGATGAGATTAAAAATTCAAACGCTACTGGCTTGCTTGTTGCTGCCCTCGATCAGATTGCTTGTTAGTATCATTTTTACCATACTATTTTATATTTCTTATTGCATAAAAAAAATTCGCTACTTTGAAATACTAAACTTACCTTATTTTACTGGTATTTATTTTAGGGCTTTTCAATCTAAGAGGAAGTGATATTATGTACAATCCATTGTTCTTCTCTTATGCATTTGTTACTATGGATTCAGTTACATTGTTTATGGACAAATCTAAGCTCACAGATGATGCTTTAAACAGCCTGGATGGCGTTGAAATCTTACCTTATAACTCCGTTTTCGACAAACTAAAGGAAATAGTACCTACTTTAGAACAGACAAAGTCTAAGGTCTTGGTTGATAATAGTGTCAATTGGGCTTTAGTCCACACCCTAGGTAAGGACAACATTATTCAAAAAATGTCGCCAATAACTGTTTACAAATCAATTAAAAACGAAGTGGAACTAAATGGCATGAGACAATGCCATATTAGAGACGGCGTAGCTATGGTTAAATGGTACACTTGGCTCGAACATGAATTGGTCTACAATGGCGGCAATTTGAGATTATCTGAATGCGATGTGGCCGATAAGTTGGAACAATTTAGACGTGAGCAAAAGGATAACGTTGGTTTAAGCTTTGATACCATTTCTTCTGTTGGACCAAACGCCGCTGTTATCCACTACTCCCCAACTAGAGGGTCTGATTCAAAATTGGATATCAGCCAAATCTACCTCGTTGATTCTGGTGGCCAATATTATGATGGCACCACTGATGTAACTAGAACATGGCATTTTGGTACACCGACTGAATTCGAGCGCGATTGTTATACTCGTGTTCTTAAAGGTTACATTGCCCTCGATTCTGTAGTCTTCCCTGAAGGAACAACTGGATATGTACTTGACCCATTTGCTAGATCATCGCTCTGGGAGGCAGGTTTGGACTATCGTCATGGTACAGGCCATGGCGTTGGTTCATTTTTAAACGTGCATGAAGGACCTCATGGTATTGCTGTAAGACCAGCTAATCTAGAAACAGGGTTGCGTGCTGGTATGATAGTTACTAACGAGCCTGGATACTACGAAGATGGCAAGTTCGGTATTAGAATAGAGAACACATGTGAGGTTGTTAGTGTTAATACTGCAAACAACTTTGGAGGAACAAAATTCTTACAACTAAAGCCTCTCACATTGTGTCCAATTCAAAGAAAACTCATTACTTCTACGTTGATGAGCGCAAAGAATATTGAGTGGTTTAATGCCTACCATAAACGTGTTTGGGATACGCTATCTCCTCACTTTGAAAAGGATAGTCCTGAGTATGTTTGGTTACAAAAGAACACCAGCCCAATATAATTATCTTTTTATTGATATTTTGGATTTTATTTTTATTTTTAAACTCTTCTGCTAAATTTTGCGTAATAATAATTATCAGCTAAACTAACTTTTTGTGAATTTTATTGATTAAAGATATGGATTTATATATCTAGCTAGTTGGTTCAGCCTATAAATTAAATGATCAGAATCTCTATTATCTAAGACTGAGATTAGTATAATAGAATAATGATGTATATTGGATAATTATAGCGTAATTCTAATTGTTAGCTCGATGCTCTGCTGAAAGTTAGAAATCTACAAAAAATTACAATAGTAAAGTGTTAATGTGTATTATGTCGAACAAGCTATTAAATAAATATATATATAGCCCGTTTGTATCTACAAATTCAGCATTATCTGTACGTAGATAGCCAGAATATTAGAAAAGCAAAATATACTCAAAGTTGAGTTTATAATGTAATTATTGCTAGTTTTTGGAAACATCGAGGAGACTGAGAGAAAATACAATAAGTAAATCAAGTAATCTGATTATCTACAATGGAAGTATGAATATAGTCGATAGCACAAAAAATAATTCAGTAAAACTGTTTAGAATGTATTAACGACTTTAATACCAAATATTTATTCATGAATATTTGACGTTTAGTTAAGCTTGAATCGAATAACTTTACATTATAGACTATTAGTTTTTTTTCTTGCAAAGATTACTATTTAAAAATATGTAAATAATGTTGATATTAATTGCGTAAAGTTATTGGTCTATTGTGTTTACATAATTTGGAGTATTTCAATGTTACACAAAATCTACACAATAACCTTTGATGAAAAAAAAAAGATTAAACAGCTAAATAAGCTAACGAAGAAACAACACTGTATCTAAGCCCTAATAATAAAATAGTCCAAAAATCTGAACAAGATTCAATATTTATATCATATTTCCTCGCCCATAATACATATACCTACACCACATACTATTTATATAAACCAAATTTATTTATCCAATATTAGAACTTTGAAATAAATTAAATTCGTACACTTTTACACCCTTTCTCAACTAAATCGAATAAGATACCTGCTTATGAATCTCAAAAATTTATCAACAGAATAAACTATATTAGCAATGAAGCTCGTCAAGACTTATGGAAAAAAATCGAAATCAAGATTTGTTTCAAAAAATATCGCGAAAGTTGCCGAAATTAGCCCTGATTCACTTTTAGAAAAACAGTTTCCAATCAAAACTGAATCTCAAAATGGCAAAAATCAAATTGTAAGAATTTATTTTTTTACTATTTTTATTAGAGATATAACTTTTTTTGATTGAATCAACATTGTTTTCCTATTTTTATCTATTATAGAAAGTAACTACACCAAATACTAGAGGAAGTAAAAGAAAAAACCCATTAGAACTTCCATACCAAGAACCGAATAAAAAATCGAGAAATAATAAAAAAAATGCTTTAAATACAGCTGAAATGAACTTTTCGGATTCAAGCGAGACAGAGGTTAAAACGCCAAAAATACCAGCTACACCAAAATCTTCCTTCTCTAATTTAGTTCTTTCTTCTCCGCTAATCCGATCGTCGCAAATAAACTCCGCAATTCCTCAATCTATGCTAAAAGAAAAAAAGGATCAAAATATAAAGCCTAAAGCTAAATCTAAGGCTATACCAAAATCAAAACCAAAACTAAAGTCTAAAACTAAGAAAAATTCAGATCCTAAAGAGGTACCAAAATCGCTATCGCCTGCAACTCCAGAGAGAATCTTGCAAATTCATATTGAGAACACAAACTTACAGAATAAAAAAATTCTGGAAAAGTCAAAAATAGATTCAGCCATTAAAAACATAGAAACACTAAGCCCAAAACTTCCAACCCCAGAAAAACAACAAGAGGCTTCAAATAAAAAAAAACCAAAAAGAAAAGTCACTAAGAAGCCTTCTGCCAGGGCCTTACCAAAGAGAAGTACACGATCTACTACAAAGGAATCATTCCCAAAGATAAATACTTATATATCTAACCATGATTTAGATGCAAAAGGCGATTTAAAAGGTTTAGTCGACTTGTATCCCAAACTAGATATAGATACTATTAACCAAGAGTATCCTTCAAGCTTTGTCTCAGTAAACATAGATAATGATGTTAAATTAAATGATCTATACAACATTGAAAGTGGATCTTTATTTGAAGGTAAGTGATTTTTTTGTTATTAATCGTGGTTTTATTTTTTACTTTATATTATACATTTAGAAAATTCAATTAGAAAAATCTCCCATGATAGATTCGGTAGCAAAATGTATATCTATAATTCTCTATCAATAGATACCAAATTCAAAAATAGCCAGAATGATATATCTAACGTTAGTTCTCTGAATAGTTCAGCGAATAGCGAGTCATCTTTAAAAATAACTACAAACGATGGAATATTATTTCACCCCGACATTAACGAACAAAAGACTGATTCCACAGAAATTAGCACCTCCGGTGAATTTTATTTTGGTGGTGAAGAAAGCTTATTAGAGATGAATGATAAATCTGTAAGCCCAAAAATTTCCGAATCCATAATCAAATCGAATTTCTTAACAACTAGGAAATCTTCAAGAAAAATAAAATCAAATAGGTTAAATCCATTAAATCTAAATTATAATAAAATGAAGCTTATGAAACAAAATACATCTAAGCCAATTCCATTAGATAATGGTAATGTTCACAATCACGAAACCCAAGCTCATATTGCTAATACTAACAACGAATTGAAACCACTTAATGATGACTATTCTGGCACAGCGCCAGAAGGCTTAATTAATACTAACAGCAGTATAGATAATATCTCGAATGCATCAACGAGTGATTTGCCCTGCCAAAATTACAATTTGAAAAGAGTCGATTCTGGTTTAGATTTATCTCAACAAATCGCATTAGAAATAAAAATTCCTGATACTGATTTAATGATTAACTTTGATAATAATAGCAGTGATACACTGCCAGAAAACAATGCTGATTTTGGTGAAATGAAAAAAATTTCATCTCCAGCTAGTATTGCTGAAGAGTTCGGTTTAGAGAATTTATGCAATCTTCAAACTGAAATATCGTATAATATGAATGACTCATCCAACCCTCAACAAATAATCGACCAAGACTCGGCCAATATTGAAAAGCATATCGATTTAAAAGTTATCAATTCAAAAACGGAATTAGACCAGCTTCAGCCACCCGACAGTTTGACAAGTACTATACCTGCCGAAGCGGAAATAAATTACAGTAACTTGCTTTTTTCTCCCACGACGAAATCACAACCGCGAATAGATCTCACTCAAACAATTAGAAGGTCAAGGAGAGCTCAATATGAACGTCAGAAAAGTAGAGATGATTATGTTGAGTTAATAAACCTTCAAAAATCCATTAAAAAGCAGACTGTAAATAACTTATCGTATATTCAGACTAACGATAGCGTCCCAAAAAATGAAACTAATATTATTGAATTATGTAAACCTAATGACTCTCCTTCTATATTGGCCGAATCTAATCCAAGAATTAAAAACTATGCTAGTTTACCCTCAGATGAATCTGATTCTTTGCGAGATATGGAGCGCATAATTAGCCCTAATATCATAGTTGAAAGTACAAATCCTAGGAATTCTAATCTTGAGCCTATTAGTGCAACAATTAGCTTGCCCTCTAGATCAAAGAGCAATGAAAGCCCAAAAAATGTACTCTCAAAGCTAAAAGCAAGAAAAAGAGTGACTTTGAAAAATATACTAGAAGTATGTGACCAAACTAGGCCAGTTGACCTCAGTAGAGATGGTTTATTTAGCTTTGGGCTTATTGCACCAAATATAGATGACTTAGAATTAAATAATGCTAAAACTGAACCATCTATTAATATCAATACAAGCGATACGAGTGTTCAAATAAACGACTCCAAATCTTGTTGTAGCCATAATGACATAGAAATTAATAAAAGCTCCACCATTTCAGGCGACAAAAAATCTTTATTTCAAAAATCGTTTTTATATAAAATTGGTGAGGCATCTTATTCTGAAGTTTTTTCGTCGTTATTTGATGTTTCCAAAAGCAATTCCGTGGCGATTAACGCAAGTGCTAACTTAAAAGCTACTACTGATAAAATATTTGAAAATGGTACTTCCATCTTTGCCCAACGAGAAGCAACAAATGCTTACCCTACGAAAGGTTTGGTTAAAGTCGCATTTAAAATAATTCCATTTGGAACAAAGTTTGGTAAATCACCCAGTGGCGATAAACAACCAACAATGATAGACCTATACATGGAAATTGCTTCGAGTTATGGGCTTAGCTGGGTAGCTGACAATGAAAGATTATGCTTACTACGGTCTAGAAATAGTAACAGCTTCAAAATGGGAATTGATGAGCAGAGCTTAGGATCAAACTTTGTCAAAGTTTATAAGTAAGTTATAAAATTTTTGTTTTATTAATATTTACCACTATTGAATTATTTATATTTTCTCCAATTAAATCATAATCAATAACTTACAAAATAATTTTTTTAGAGTTTGTATCTGTAAAGGTAAATTTCCTAAAATATTAACAGATATTTGGGATAAATGGAAGGAGGACAACTCCTCACTTTGCTACAATTATAGGCCAGATTTCTATACTAAAGATCAGCTATATGCTGTGTTGGTATTAGAATATGGAGGAGAGCCTTTAGAGACTGCAAAGTTATCAAACTGGAAACAAGCTCAAAGTATATTAAGGCAGCTATCACTATCTTTGGCCTTAGCAGAACACTTAGTTAAATTTGAGGTAAGTAGTAATACTTGCATTAATTATATTATTTATATTTTTCGATTTTTTCCTGCTAACTTTTTCTCTAAAAGGAATTTTATAACCAATTTATTTTTTTCTTTTATATAGCACCGAGATTTACACTGGGGAAATATTATGGTAAAAAAATGCGATCCAAAAATTTCATTCCTTTACAGAAACGTTTCATACGTATATGAAACAGACGAACTTGGAAACAAAATTAGGTCTAATAAAGTCAAGTTTACCCTTGTACGAATACCGAGCTATGGTGTTCAATGTACAATTATAGACTACACACTTTCAAGACTTGACCTGTCAATCCTCAAAGGTTTCGATTTCAATTTAGTAACAGGAGATGACCAATCTTTAAAAGATTTGGATTTCTTTAGATCTAATAATATTTTTTGCGAGCAGGATACAGAATTAAATGGCGATAATGTATTCTTTGTTGATATGACTGATCCTAATCTATTTACTGGGTCTGGCGATATACAGTATGATGTATACAGAGACATGCTAAAATTAGCAGAAAAAAACTGGCATGACTTTTTCCCAAAAACGAATGTGCTTGTAAGAATATCCTCGTTTATTTGTTTTATATATTTTATTTTCACACTAAATACTTTTTATATCTTATAAATTACTCATTTATTTAGCTACATGCTTAACAAAATAGTTTTTTTATTTTACAATCTGTAAAAATATAGTGGCTATCTTACGTTCTAAAAAAGCTTTTGTACTGCAAATTTAAATCTTCGTCTAAAAAAAAAAGCCAAAGTATAACAAATACAGAATTGCTTTTAGTTGGTTTTTTCAAATTTGTTAGAAGCGGAGCTTCGGAAGCTAGCGTTAAAATTGAAAAATCTACAAACTTGACTGTACCTAACAAAATATCCAAAATCCTATCAACCAGCGGAAATTTAACCCCAAATGAAACATTTTTACTAGAAATTGAGAAATCACTAAAAGAAAGTGGCGTGAAAAGTAAAGAAGGAGGGTTTTATGCATATACAGCTATTTCTGGTTTAATAAATGGAAACTTTTCAGATGTAACTCAGGAAAGTATAGATTGGATAAATAGCTTTATAGAATTCTCTAGTTGCATTGATTTACTTGACTCGCCAATTCTTAAATTGCCTAAATAGATTTTTTTCGCCTGTACATGTATTTTAGTTGTTTTTTAATTTCAATAAATAGACTTACTCTAACACTATCATTCAGCATATTATATTATTTAGATAAAATTAAAGATATAAAATTTCCTTTTTATTTAGAAATAGTAATCTGCATGAATAAATTAATTAACTTTTATCTTGATATTAATGCATTTTATACTTATAAGTATTTTTTACATGGTTAATTTTCTGAACTAAATAAATCCACTTCAACAAAATTTATGAAAAATTGAATAGGATTCGCTTCTGCACTAGAATAAAGAAAATACATTTTAAATTGGCCTTATAGCATTATTTAGATACTCCCCAACAAAAACTTTGTGAATTTAAATCTTAAACTCGTGTTATATTTTCGGTGAAAAAAACTTTCCTGCTTAGATAGAATGTTTTCCATTTATTCTTAATACAGGCACTTTTATATGAATGTAATCATTTATAGAATCAAAATCCTACAAATAAAGGTGGATTATAGTACATTTAAATAAGTTACTATAATACAGATAATCGGGTGATATACAAAATTTATTTCGTTGAGTGATATTATCAATAAATGAGACAACGTTTTATTCTTCAGTGTACTCATTAGTATTGATTACCTGTATTAATATTATTAACTACCCCGTTTTGTTTTACGTGATTGACGATTTGTGCAACATATATATATATATATATGCTTCAAGAAAAATAAAAAGAACATAGATAATAACTATTTCTATATAACTACCCAACGCTTTCACATTAAGAAAACGTGATTAATAAATTAAATTAAAAAAACTCAATAGATTAGGAATTCCTGGGAAAATATTTGATATATTTCTTTTAATTTCCAAATTTAAGCCAATAAAGCTTTCAAAAAGAATAAGCGCAAAAAGATTTATATTACTTATATATCATCAATTTTAAAATAAGAGCTATAAGAAATAATATAATATTTTAAAATAAAACCATAAAGGATATGGAAAAATCACTATAAAAGCTAGCTAAACTCAGCAGAAAAGAAAAACAAACAATCAGAAATATTAAATTAACTCTAAAAAAGTATAAATATATATTATTGATTTTTTTAATCGTACATAAGATAAAAATGAAATTACAGTTAAAGTTGAATATATTTATCCTAGCTTTTCTATTTGGCTATTCTCAGTCTGAGGATAATGATAATAATTTAGGAGTAATAGGAGATCTGAATCGGTGGGAAAAAATCGAAACAAGGATGTCAAGCCCTAGACATAGCATGGGTGCAGCTTGGTCAGGAGATTATGCAATATTTGCGGGAGGAATAGGCCGCGACGGAGAAAGGAGTAACAATGTGGATATGTACAATGTCAAAAATAATACCTATGTTAGTGCATATTTATCAGAAAAAAAGTCGCACATAGGAGCTGGCTCTTTTTTGGGGGGTAGATATGCAGTATTTGCAGGAGGGAAAATAAGTGATACTATGACATCTTCAAAAGTTGATTTATTTGATAGCAAAGCAAATAAGTGGCAATCTTTTCAGCTTAGTGAACCTAGAGCAAATCCAATGATTATTGATTTAGGAACTAAACTTGCTATTTTTGGCGGAACTACAACTTATCCACCTTTTATTTCTAAATCTGTTGACTATATTGACGTTAACCTACAATTATCAAGCGAAACCATTGATTTGCTGAAATATCCTATATACGGGATCAGTGCAGGGAATCCTATACTCGAAACTGGTGTTATTCTTGGTGGATACATAAATATTAATCCAGATAGTAATTTTCCATATTTTGTTCCTAACAACCAAACGCTTCTATACGAACGAAAACTCTCGGGAGAAGGAACTGACCTGAAATTGGTTCAACCTCTCGAAGAACCACGATTTGCCATGTCAGGCGCACAATCTTTTGATATGCTTGTGTTTGCTGGTGGGTATACATTGGATAAAGAAAGAGTAAATTTCATTGAGTCTAATAAAATATCTGCTTATAATATTAGACGCAATTGGTACAGTAAACTTGATGTAACCTTAAGCGAACCTCGTAGTAATATTTACTCTGGCTCATTCCAAAGATATGTTTTATTCTGGGGCGGAGGAAGATCAAAAAATCTGGATGTATTTAACTCTGCAACTCTAAGCTTAGAACCGCCACACCCAAATTTATACTTAAAAGAAGCTCGCATTTTTTCTGCGTCTGTAGTTGTAAATAATTGTATGTTGTTTGTAGCTGGCGGAATTAATGTAAATACAAATGAAGTTTCAGACGCTATGGAAATTATAAAAGCATGCTGAGAAATTAATTTAAAATTATAAACATACGCCTCTATTTTATTTAGTTTCTAATGAATTGAATACTAAATGTATATCTTTAAATAAATTACTTATTTTTCATTTGTTAAGATATTTAGTGATTTTAAATATTGAATAAAGCTTAATAACACAATAGCAAAATATTAATTTAGCACTTTTCTGTATAAATATTCCACATTTCTTATCTTTAGATAAACATGAAGGATTATAATTACGTAATAATTGCATATAAGTCATTGACGTGGATTTTAATGTGTAATATGCTATAATAAGCTGGTTGTTTTTGGGTAGCTTGTCGAAGAGTTAATTGTCTCTTTTTAACTAGATTCGTTTTAGTACCTATATTAATTATGCTGCTCTAGGTTTTGGTTTTCAATTTTAGTTTTATTTTTAGAGAGGTGGAGCCATTTTTATCTCCCTCTTTTTTACTAAATATAATTAAATTATAACTAATAGAAATTATTAGAATTCAAGCTAACTATCTGGATTGCTCCTCTCTCTCTCACTTGGGAATTTTTTCTATTCAAACGTGCCAATAAGATCGCAGAGAATTATTAATAAATTTTTATAGTCTTGTAGTTTACACTTTTATTTTTTCAAGTTTTTTTATAAAATAAAGGATCTTTAAACTATCAAACCTCAAGTCTAACGACTTCAATATTGTAATTGTATATTGTTTAGCTCGTCAAGAGCTACTTTATGGTGAAAGCACGAAAAATATATTTAAATTTTAAGTAAAGTTAAGTGCTCAAATCAAGAGTACGATTAAATACTCCAA
>LSSN01000032.1:0-55159 GCA_001970855.1 Smittium culicis
TAATTTTATTTTTTTTGGTATTTTAACTACTTTTTCTCGATAGGTACTCCAAATGGCCAAATAGCACTATCATACAATTGTCTATTAGAAACTAATTAGATATATTTTACATAGTTTGAAATAAATCTGCATATCATTCGAGCGCCAACTTTAGTCGTTAGCGTTCGATATCGGTTAATTTTAAAATTTCAAAAATATCAATTAAAGGCGCTAAAAAATGATAGACAAACATATATCCCTAGATTATTACTGCTATTTGTAGGATGAGATGTGGTGATTTAAAATTAAAAGTTACGGTGAAGAAGTATAGTAATAAATATAATTTAAATTTGGTTTATTTGAACTTTTATGCTGTTAATAGAAAAAAATTAGGAAAAAAAAGAACAAGCTATAAAGAACAGTCATATTTTTACATTATTTTCATAAATTTGAAGAAAGGGAAATTAGATACGAAGTCCTGCTTATACCATATACCATTACAATATCCATTCTGTCTTGTATTTTGTTTTTGAAAAAAGAGGGAACTGTAGTTTACCAGAAAAGAATTTTTTTTGGAAGGATTCTGCGGCTGCTTCTTAAAAAGAAAGGGTTGGGTTGCTTTATAGATTAACGCTATCTTCGCCACTTAATCTGACTACATTTACCTGAGACAAGCATTCAATATTCAGATCTAACAGCTCTTTCCTTAACTTTTCAAGGAAATTAGCTTTTGTATTAACCCAAGCTCCAATACTTTGCCAATTGTTTCTGTACAAAAACCCAAAAGAAACGTTTAAGGTTGACAGATTTTCTATGCTCGTAAAACTTTTGATGAGGGTGGGTTTATAATCAGTTGGGTTATCTATAAGGAATTGCTCCATTCTACTGTAGAGCTCGTCAATCAAGGTTTGTTGAGTATTAAAGCTCATGCTGATAACTATTTTAAAGAATAAAATAAATTGTGATATCGGTAAGAGATGAGAAAGTAAAATAGGGCATAAGGGAAGCATTATTTTGGGTTTGTAAATAAAAGAGCAAAAACGTACCGAATTTTTCAGACTGGTTCTCGGATCTTCTGAAGTTGATGATACTTTTTTGAGACAATACAATATTTGGAATAGTTATATACTGGCCATCAAGTTTTTCAAAAATAGTGCTTAGTAAACGGACCTTTTTAACAACCATATTTTGAAGATCAATATATACGTGGTCACCTAAGTAAAGAAAACATAAGATGGGTTAATAAGGTGATGTTATACATCGCTAAAAATTAAAAAAAATTTTTTGAGGTGGTAAAATAAAATGAGTTAGGTAAAAATATCAAGAAAATAAAGAAGATATGAACGAATTAAATTAATGATTTACCAATGTCGTATGGATTAACCATAAACAGGAAAATAAAGCAATCAAACGAAGTCTTTAGAGAATTTCCAAAAATAAAACTCCAGGCTAATTAAAAAGAAAAGAGGGTTAGATAAAATTATATATAATGCATAAATAAAATGGTTTTGTTAAATTTAGTTACCTATTGCCAAACTTCCGAAAGAAAGAATGTTTTTAAGGGGGTTGAAAGTCAAGATAACAAGGAGGAAAACAAAGATGATTAATAGGACGACGCATAAGAGGAAATTGTTAACTTTTCCTAATACGTCAGACATATCACCAAAAATTCCTTTAATTGCACCCTTTTCATTGTAATACTCGATGAAGGTTTGTTGGAACTCAATTAAGGAAATTGATTTCTTTTTATCTGTATCAAACAGTTTGAAAGATTCGATAGCTTCTTCTTTATCATCATAAAACTCGATAAAATCTTCAGGGGTGAGTACTTTTTTAGACTTATCCAAGATAATTCTATAGAAGATATAATTTGCGTGGTGAATAGCTTTAACAGTTAGTTCAGTCTCAGTTTCTTTGGTGAAGACAAATTCAATTTTATTAGCAATTTTCGAGTCTATTCTGGAATCTCTGGTGAGTATGTAATTATTGTTAATTATTTTCTTAGGAGAGTCAAAGTATTCAATGGCTTCACATATTTTTTTTTGTCGTAGAATTCTACCTTTATAAATATTTCTGTGGAAAGTGCCGACTAATTTTTGCATAATTACGGACTTAGCTAGGAACAACAGGCTCGCAACTAGTAGCAAAACAAGAAACTTGAAGGTGAGTTGGTTGAATGATTGGGTTGAGCTTGTTTCATCGTCAAAAGCGTCTAAGCTACTTTCGAAAAACAGAATTATCCAAACTAAATTTGCAATAGCGACCAATATAACAGATATAATGTTATTTTTCAAGGATCTAAAAAACTGAAATTATAGTTGAAAAAAATTAATTACTATAATTTTTATAGATATTTAGGAAAATTAAAGATTCTAATTTAACGCTGAAGTTGAATGGTTACCTCTACAGCCTCTAATTTTTTTAAAATATTATCATTTTCAGAATTTTTAATTTTACGGATAATGAGGCTTAATATAAAATTGAATAATATCAACAGGCCGAAATATGAGGGAATCAATATTAGGAACAAAAGCCCTAGGTGAGACATGCTTTGAAAAAAAGATTTTGCTTTATAGCTAGGTATACCAGGGCTAACAACAGGAAATAGAGGAGTTTTGCTGTAAAAAATGCGGAATATTATTGTAGGGACACAACAGACAACTATTACAATAACTGTTTTAATAGCAGCTTGTATTCTTTCAGCTTTTGTTTTCAGGGATATAGTCTCATTCCTAGGTTTTTTGTGTACTTTATTCCAGGTGAAGCGGCTTGATTCATGAAATTCACGCTCATGGTAAGTGGGTGCGCCTTTTTCAGCATCAACCTCAGAGTTGGAAAAAACCATTTTGATCAGCTTTGAATTTCTAATTAGATTTCGTGATTATAATTACGTGATATAAGCGATATAATAACTGCGGAAGTTTATTAAGGGGTTTGAAGGGATAAAAAATAACGTCAAGGATACCGTAAGAGAATCTACAGGATACATTGCTGGATATTTATTAGAAAATTTTGAATTAATTATGCACTGACTTTGTAGACTGCTTCACTGATCTGAACTTTGGCACTTTGCTCTACTTTGCCTCATTAGACGCTTATTTGCCATTACAAATTTGACTACCAAAAGTCCCTAGCTTGGAAATGGATTGGGAACAGCTATCTGATGTTACGTAATATTTTTTAATTCATATAACCGATATTGGTAAAAAGTAGCTAAACGTTGGGAACTTTAAATCGCTTTTCTTCAATGTAGTCTTAATCTCCAGCACTCATGACGCAGTATCGATTCTTCGCTTGAATACTGGCCATTAGCATTCTTGTACAAGCATTTGCTTTCTATTTTGGTAGCGCTGTCTTATTATATTCTCTAATTACTACCCCTTATTTGAGCAGTGGTCTAAATTTGATAGATCAAATATAGTTAACTGTGTTCAATCATTTTAATATAATTCCGAGGACTTGAGAATTATTGGTTTATTGCAATATAGCAGCAAATAGTTATCTTTCTTATAAATCATATACGAATCATTAAATTCGATAATTTCAATATTGTAGAGCAGGAAAGGGTTACACGAAAAATAGTATCTAATAATTGGGTAATAACAACTGTTTGGAAATTTCCAATTTGCGCATTAATATTATTCACACCCTAATTAACCAATAATTATGTCGGTAAAACAAAATCATGCATATAATTGGTTAGTGCTTTGATCGATTACCAAAATTGTTTTTGTGGAAATATATCTAATTATTGGCTATATTAATTATAAATAATATTTCGCCAATAATTATCGGAAATTATACTTGCCTATTTATCAATTTGCCTACACAAATAGAGGAACACTTATACCTATATTATGATTTGGGTAGAGTAGGCTTTAAAATTAATAGCTGTAAAAAACGTTAAACCAATAAGATAATCATTATTTAATAGATAACAATAGTTGGGTGTTAGTACATCGCCCTGATTGTACCGGATATTGTTCCTTTGAAATGTAACATATCAGTAAATACTGCCGACGAATAATTATCTACAGCTCTCGCAAGCGAGAATGATCCAAAAAGGTTAAACTAAAGGGTGTTGGGGGCACGGGACAGATTATAGTGCAAACTGGTGAAACCATGTAAACTAAAAATGATAATTATGTTGGGTGCTATTTTTTTTTACATTAATAATTTTTATGACATTATTTTTACCAGATCCTATAAAATATCAGGTCATACTAGTATAAGGAAAGGTTTTACCAATAATTATCACCCTAATATTGCTAGACACTGGATCAGGAATTGCTAGATATACTGCTCTACATCAGTTCTATATGGGGTTTTTTTTCGTTCCAACTCGATTGACTATTAACCCTTTCCAGTCTAAAACTATTTTTAACCATTTCGCGGGCAGCAGACCGTTTTTGATCTACTAAATATAGCCAAATGTGTTCAATAAAATAAACAAATTATCGGTTTGTCATAAAGTTACACCAAATAATAATAATGCTCATAAATTACTGGCTATATAAATAAATTTGTTTTTTTAAAGAGCGTTTTACGGCTAAAGGGTTAAAAAAATCAATCTTATAATACGCACATGATTTAAAAGCAAGCATATTATTTGGATGTATTTTAAATTATACCAATATTTCTTATGATCTCAGAATTAAAGTATTTTATTATAATACTGTTGGCTATATTTCGTAGATCAAAAATAGTATACTGCCCATGAAAACGTTAAAAAATATTAGTTCACAGGCAAACTAGTGACAACCTTCCTGAGTCCCATTTTAACCCTTTCCGGGGAAGTATACTATTTTTGATCTACCGAATATACCCAACTATATTGTACAAAAATACTATAATTCAGAAATTCGAAGTTATTGATGTATAGTTAAATTATAGAAAATAAATAAGTTGATTTTAAACTATAAGCAAATCAATAGTCCCTTTTTTTTAAGAGTGTTGTACAGGAAAGGGTTAACACTTTCCTTGGCAGTAGGCTATTACTGATTTATCAAAGATATTCAACCAAATTGCGCATTTGCTCCGAAAATTCCGAAAATTAAACATACTCGATTTATAAAACTTTACTGAAAATAGAAGTTATATTTATAAACAATCAGCAAGCTTAAAAGTTCGATAATTAAAATCATTGGTGGAAATAAAGTTGCACATTCCTGAGAGTATACTAAATTAACCATTTACGTCCAACAATCTTTAAAATAATAATTTCATGATTCGTTTATGGTTAATAACCAACTTATTATTTGCCTTTATTCTAAAAAAGCTAATAAATTATAAAAATTCGTAATTAAATTGTTTATTGGCTTGTTTAGATTAATAGCAAATAATAAGTTGGTTATAAACCATAAACGAATCATTAAATTTGATTGTTTTATGTATGTATTTTGGGAAAGGGTTTAATAAAATAGCCTAATCCTGGTAAGATACTGAGAGTCTTAACCCTTTCACGGGCGGTAGACTATTTTTGGACCACATAATATAGCCAACAGCGTTCAATTAAAGTACTTTAATTCCGAGTCTTTAAGAAATATTGGTATATTGTAAAATAACAACTAATAATAGATTTGCTTATAAATCATAAACGAATCATTAATTTGGATCTTTTAAATAGTGTTGGACGGGAAAGGGTTAATGTTAGTGAAACTTTTTTTCACAGGAGTTTTATTTGCTAGTTATAATTAGGTAGATATATTGATTAAACTATCTGATCCATTTGATATTTTATTAATTGAAAACAAACCCCCAAATAAATTTTGAAGCGAGCGATAAATTTTTTAGATAATGTCCCGCTCCGGAAAATAACCACTTACATTGTGGGAGGTCCAATATAAAGGAAGTATTTTAAAGTGAAAAAGAGCGTAAAGTTCAAAAAAAATAAAAGCTATTCAATGAATTAAAAAAAAATTTTAGCAAATATATCTTTAAAATTAAATGAATAAATCGAAATTGAAATTATATTCGGTTCAACAGATTTTGATGATGGTATCATTAAAATATACCGTAGTATACTATAAAGATAGGACAGATTTATTTCTTCATTCAAGATCTTCCAAAAAAAAGTATTGGCTCACTTTTACTTGAGACAAATAAAGGATTTGAATTTTATTCATCAGCAAACCATATAATTGAACTTTTTTATAGTAGTCATAAAATGGGTTAAAATGGATCTGTGCTTGCTTGACTAGGAGCTAGGTTGTATCAACGAATCCGTTTTTGTTGGAGCGAGCTTAACTCCATGACTGCTTGTAACTTCAGTCATCCACCCTACTTGAAGCAATGTCCCAGCGGATCTTTCGGTTTGTATAGTGATCAAATTTCAATTTAGGCACGCAGCCGGTAGACCAGCAGAGGAATTTATTTATGTTGGAATAATAGTTTTTTATGCCTTGTACCAACTTTATTTTTTACCCTATATGGTTTACTTTACTAAATAGGCTCTATCAATTTTATCATACCAATAAAATCTTGTGTTTAAAAAAAATTACTACAATCACTAAAATAGTTCCATTTGAATTATTATACCATACACGGATAAATATCTTTAATCAAGGTTTATATTTTGTATTAAAATATTGCAAAAATAAATCATATTAGTATCTCTATTAAAATATTGGGTGTTGGAACCTCAGTTGAAAGTTTTTTGCAGGATAAAAATAGCATAAAGCCTGCGAAAAGGATAATCCAAATTTCGATAATCGTTTCATTTGCAAATATCGTTAAAATTTATAAAACTAGATAGTTTGATATAGAAAATAATAAGCTTGGATCAATCAATTTGTAAAAAGTTTTATAATTTTTTATTTAATAGAATGAATTTTATATTTTTTTGTGAAATTATTAAAGGTAATTTTATGATAAAAGCTATCTGGTGGGCTGTGAGCTAGATATGTTACGAAAACATGTTATAGT
The DNA here is from genome assembly GCA_001970855.1 of Smittium culicis. Lineage (NCBI taxonomy): Eukaryota > Fungi > Kickxellomycota > Harpellomycetes > Harpellales > Legeriomycetaceae > Smittium > Smittium culicis. Next base: position 6,904 of record LSSN01000032.1, read on the forward strand.
TTGAAAAGAGATATTTGCTATGGTCTTTTAATTGTCAACTCATTATATGCCTCTTCAACGCATTTTTTAATATTATTGTATGATAATATTAGGCAAGTTTTTTCATCTTTTGACACAAGAAGAATATGCTCGTCAGATCCTATATCAAGCTAGTTAGATATAAAAATAAAAGATACGTTAGAAAAAATCACAATTTTTATAAAACTCGTTTTTTTATGATTTTCTGCGATAAATTATTTTTATGAATATAAATTATAGTACCTTATTTAGATTAGATATAACGTGCGCCATATCAACAACTGGTTCGCCCTTATCGTTAACTTGATGAAACACATAGCTGTGAAAGAGAGAGATCAGATATCTATTTCCTGTTTCCGACCAGTTTAAATCTCCTCTCAATCTATCACAAAAATATCGAAAGCAAAATACTATTAAATCTAATTTAATTCAAAAATAAATAAACATAACTTACTCAGGTCTTCCAATTATAAAATTAAGCTTAAAGGTTAATCGAGAAATTCTTGCATTCTCCAGTTCGTTGGAAAGAGAGCATTCAATTTTATCAGAATAGCTATTGAAGAAAATTGAAATAAATTCTAATAAAAAATGGCTAAAATAAAAAGATAAATGAATTATATAAAAAAGTTAAATTTACTTGTATGAACTTTCAATTTCGTTTAACAAATAGGATGAGTAGTTTGAAACAAGAGAGCTAATATTTACACTTGCATCAGAAATTAAGATTGAAATGACTTCAAACAAAGCAGGGGAGTACATCATTCTAAGTACGTTCATAGATTCTACTAGATCTGAACTAACATTAGCGTTCTTGATTAGTAGAGTAACAAGCATAATTCCCAGATTATAAAAGTCCTTCCTCTTTTTATTTTTAAGATGTAGTTAAAAAATGAGTAAAATTAGTTATATTCAAATAAAATAATATGATTATGGTAATACAAAGCTACAAACCTGATTAATTATAATATTTTCAGGAGGTGAGAAAAATAAAATGTTACTTAAACCTATCCACCCAATACGGTATCTAATAGAGCAACAAATAGTAAAATTAGGGCAATCATAGCATAATTATTGATCTCTTAGTACCTATTTGGGCCGGTTATACAAATTGTATTGACGTCTAAAATGTTTTGGTAGATCATATTACAGTGAATTGTTTTTAATGCAGATAGCATTTGGAATAGAAGTGACCATGCTTGATTTTCTAGAATACTATGTGATACTTCGTTTGCTAGTTCATTTCCCAAGCTAACAGAACACGGGTAAAAATCATATACCAAGCATAGAGCTAGTGAAATAGAAAGATAAAAAGTTTTAAAAAAAAGAGATAAAAATAAAAAAATAAAAATGCATCTCACAATTGTCTCCAAATGAGTGGGTGGTAAAGGCTTCATGGATCTTGATGATGTTAGGGTGGTTGATATTCGTTAATGTGCTCAACACAGAGAATGAGCTTCTTGATAAAACTTTGCAATCTATGAGAAATATAATCATCAAATAGATTTTTTAATAAAGCTGAGGTATTGAATAAAATTAATAAATTTTAACCATGAATTCTATGGATGCAATAAGTTTTTCCATCTACACTCGAAAAGGCTTTGTAAAGGGAAGTGTTGAGATTAATTGAGCTAAGGCCATTAGAGAATCCTGGGAAATCGACGGGTGTAATAGAGTTATAAAGATGAATTTTCTGAGGAATAAAAGTATCTATAAAGTTGATTTTTATTATATATTGATTAAAGACAAGCCGAAAGCGAGTGTAGTAAAATTCTGTATGTATAAAACTAAGTAATGATAAAAAATCAATACCACTGAATGAATTTTTTTCTGACTGTATTAATTTTAGTCTATCCATTGTCTGTTTATCTAAATAAAAGTCGTAAATCGTACGTTCGTGTGGCTTCAAAGTCTATTATAAAATATGTGTAGTATCAATATAATTTTCATAGTAATTCAAGTGAGTATTCAAATAAATGAATATAAAAGTTAATTCACCTTGGGATTTTTGTAGGGTTGAGGAGTGTATCCATTCTAAAATTAAGAAAATGAGAAGAAGGATTGGAGTTAGAGCTGATTAAATAAAAAAAACCCCCGAGGAGAAAAAAAATAGTGGCAATAGAGCGAAGTACATTTTTTGTCGAGTTATTCGAGATAGCTAGATTGTTTTGATATCTAAATATCCAAAAAAAATAACAAAGTTTTAATGTTTTTAATTCAATCAAAAGAATAGAAATACCTATCGTTTAAGCGCGATATTGCATCTAAAATAAAATAAAAACAATTGTTATGAGACTAAACTAATTATAGAATGGCATGTATTCTGTCTATTACCAGAGATTAATTTGTTTCCTGGATCATTTTCATTGATATTTCTCATTTCACTCTGTTTATAGCTACTAGAGTCGAGAGAATCGGTCTGCTCATTTTGTATTTTTTGAATAGCTACCTTTGTCTTTGAAGGAACAAATTCAGCTACCGCAGGATTGAGTTTACTTTTATTCTTTGGACTGGAGAATTTAATTATTTACATGATATTGTTATATAAAGGGTCAATCATTGAAATAAACAAAAAATAGAATTAGCAAACCTATCCATGGTTGAATTATTAAGCTGCTACTCCAAGAAGTAGTTTCGGCTATAGATATATTTTTGTGTAAACGTTAAGGACGCAATAGTTGCATTATTCTTGTAAAAGCTATTTGTGAACGATTAAACAGAATCTTATGCTAAAATGATTATTAGCTCTAGTCTATCGCGCTACCGTTTTTTATTGGATTTCTAGCTCGTTGAGGTTATTGAACCCAATTTGTTACTAGTTCTCGTGTTCACTTCAAATAATCCTATTTACTAATATTTTATAGCCAGCATCTATTGGATATAAACTTAATACTTTTCGTGGAGTCGCAAATTAGATTATACTTTAATGTTATCTTGACTGATAATCATTAATTGTTATTAATTAGTAGCATACAAGGTTAATTTTATTAAATAGCTTATTGTAGTAGCTGTCAGTTTTTTCTCCTCGACATTTGATTCTTTTTACTAGCCCTATCCGTAGCCAACGCACCAAAGCTTTTTAAATAATAATAATTGGCTAAATCATGAATTAGTTGATAATATTGGACGAATTATATTACATACCCAATTAAGTTTTATGAAACTGCAATAACTTATCTTTTTGTCACTAGGTTTGATGGTTTTGGTAGCTAAAAAAAACGCCTCCCGCTCGTGAAAGAGTCAGAATAAGCTATTGCTTTTATAAAACAACCATCCATCTTCCATCTCTCAAATGAAATATATAATCTTATCCTATATTTATACCTTGAATCTCTGATTCGCTCTCACATCAAGTGAATAAGAAATTTTTTATTAATTATAGTATAGGTTATAAAACTATGCTTCTTTTTCATTCATATTTGCGAATAGAGTTCTAATATCAAATTGAATAGATTTGTATTTATTTCATGTTATGTTGAATATTTACAAATTAAACTGTGCAAACTAAGCTCACAAAAAATAGCTTATTTATTTTAGATGAATAAAAAGCAAGTTTTAAAGATGAATACGCTCAAAATATTATTTCTTGGGTCCTTTCTACGATCAAGCTATAAACCAGTTCCTTATTAGGATAAATATAAAATAAGGTATACATTTTTAAAATATCAAAAATTAATATTAAATTTCTATATCTTTGTAAATATTATATCCTTATTTTCAAATTTTTAACTGCACCAATTAAATAACAACTTTTGATAATTAATTAATAAATATATCGTTCTGTATGTTGTAATAATAGCTTTTTATTTTCACAGGGGATTTTTTTTACTATCTATAACTGCACCTTTTATTCATAATAAATTTAGGAAAAAGACTATATTATCTTGAAATAATTTAATAAATTCAATTTGAACTTTATAACTTTTATTTTTGATTTACAATCATAGTTTTGTGTAAAATATGCGATTTTATTATTTTAAATATGGAGGGTTCTGAGTGAAGAGATTTCTTTGTTTCTGTTTAATGATATTAACTTGAGCTATCAAAAAGCTATAGTATTAATTTATTAATAGAGAATGGTTTTTACTTATCTCATTAACTATCTTTAAACCCATTGTATTTTTATTATTGGATAACGTCGGGCTATGAATATTTATACAATATATCATATTAAACTAAAAAAAATTTCCTTATTTCAGAACCTCGCATATGATAATAATTATTTATTTTCTTAAATGGTATATTCAATAACAATCAATTTTTATTTTATTGGAAAGATGTATCTAATCCTGATGTAATTATGCGAGTATATGTAAATTACATTTATTTGCACATTTAAAATTAAACCCCATACTTAAAACTCGCTGAAGAAAAAAATTCAAAAAAATTTTTAGTTTTTTTTTTTTTTTTTAGACTATGAATAATACATATGAAACGAGTGAATAAATATATACTTCTAGATATTAGAAATTTTTTGCTCTAGATAAATACAGCAAAAAGTAAATATCAAATCTCACTGTTCATAATCTTTAATCATTTAAGCATTTTACCCTAAATTGAAATTTTAAAAGTATTGATTTTATTTTTCACCTGTTGCTAGCCCATTCAAACATAATGGGTAAAAAATAATTTCCCTTGATTTTAAGCTTATACAAAATTTAGTGGCTGATTACTTATCTGGGAAAATAAATTTATCATAGAAATAATCTTTATTTTTTAATTTTCGTCATACTTAAAAGTTATTCAACAATAAATACTATCAGAAATATATTTATGAGCTATGATGATCATAGTTTTTTAAACATCTAAGAGATATATCGATACTCAAATTAAATTAAGAAAATTTATTTTGATCCATATAAATATATACGCAAAAACTTTCTCTATAAGAATTAATACATTTGTGATAATAAATGATGCGAAAATTTTGTTTGACTGCAATACTATTTGCTAAAATATTCAAAGTTCCTAGTATTTTTTTCTGGATTTAACGGGAATTTTATAATTTTCTATGTAGTTATTTACAATAATAGCTCGAAATTTTCTTTTGGAAATCTCTAGCCTACCAAATTATATATTTTGTATCCAAAAGGTTATAAAAATTTTTCTTAATTCAGAATCGCTCGTATTTAATTCAAAAAAAAAAACACTGACGTATCATTTATTAATATTATTAAATATAGCGAAATGATGAATAAAAAATTACCTGATAATAGTATTAAACTATTTGATTCAGTATTATTATAACTCGATAAAAAAACTATAACCTGGTAATGTAAAATTCCAATTTTGCATATTCCAATTTAAATTCCTTGATCTCTGTTGACAAATTAGAAAATTCTCTTCAAAAACCTGCTTCTATAGCATTATTAAATTCTCTTTACTTGCATTAAAAAACCATGATATGAACCCCATTGAAATTTATTAATATTTTTTACAAAATATAAATATTGATTTTAGATTTTTCAGTGTTTTTTTCATATTTAATTAAGCATTGATCATTGTTTTTAGTAAACCATAAATAAATTTTCTAAACAAAAAACTACTCACATTACTCAATATGCATTTACATTACGCACTTTTTATTATATACTGTATTTCAATAACCAATTGTATATATATTCCTTTAAATTTTATAAACAAGACTTTATCTTTTATTTATTGATAAAAAGTATTTATAATCTTAATATTGAATATAAATGTGATGTGATTTGTTTAGGTCTAATAATTTGGTTAATAGGTTATAAAATAGCAAATAGTATATGTTTAAATACAATCAAGTTAAGTAGCTGGATTAAAAAACAGCATTTTATTTTTTTCTTATTGATATAAAAATAATCACCTAAAGTAATAGCTCTGCTATTTTAAGCTAAAAGCTAATATATTCAAGAAGTTATTTCTACTTTGGGCGTGTTATATGTATTATTACCAAGAAAAATAATTAGATGACATGCATAACTTTTATCTTAATAATTTATTATTGGATTCTGCTAGAATAAGTTTTTTTTTTTTTTGATTTCTGTATAAATAGTTAGTATCAGTATCTTTTATAGAGGCTTGATCAATAAAATTCTATAAAACCCCCCTTTTTATGTTTAAAATAAAAATTTTCTAATTTAAGTATTAGGATAATATTTTTTATTTTATACTAATTTGTTTATCATTCAATAAAAAAACGTAATAAAACTTTTAAGCCCTCTCACTATTATTTCAGTTAGTATGGATTCCAAAAATCAAGGTTTGAAAACAAAGGGTTTAGTATATTTTGGTTTTATCTGACATTAAAACAACTTTAATTTTATTTTGGTGTTATATTTATAACTAGAAACCTATTGCATTCATACTGATAAAGAAAATTTAAAAATAGAAAAAAATCATCATAAAGTTGTTAATATCCAATCTACTGCTTTAGATGACTCTGATCAGTCCAGCTGGATACGCGATAATGAAAGCATTTTATTTTCAATAAACAATTCTGATAATAAGTTGACTACCAAAAAAATGATGAAAAAATTGGTAACAATCCTTATATTGACAATATTGCTATCAATCCCTGTCGTTGTGAACATAATAGCATTCCCCTCGGTTAAATTATATGCTGATATTGATAAAAATGAGCCAAATATTATAACTAAACAATTTATTCAAAACTCTGCACATTTATCTATTTTGATATTTTTCATGGTGTTATTACATTCGATTATTGACTTTTCTTTTGGGAAAATTGTTGATTATTTTTCCAGAATTCATTCAAAAAACGATCAAGAAGAATCTAATCAGATCTCGGAATATATTGAGGTATGTAATTCAAACCCATTACTACTATTTATATATATTTATAAGCGGTATCTAATCTATAAAAACACTTCACCCAGTTCTTTAGATTCTTAAGGCTAAAATTAGTATTGTTTTTAGTGATTTTTATTGGTTGCATTATTTGGCTTCTATGCTTTTTAAGCGATAGTTTAAAGGCTTTAACTTTTGGTAGCCAGGAAAAGTATACATGGAACCAATACACTTTTAAAATGATGATATTCTGTTTAGTCGCGGTTGGACTTTTTATTATAGGTAAAAATAACTAATTTAAATATATTTGCGATGAAATTAAAATATTATATATTCATGTTTTTGAATTGATTAAGTATTTTTGAGATTTATGGCTCTTTTTTTAAAGAGATTTTATATGATTTTTTAAAAAAAAAATCAGATTATTGTTTCTCACGTGAAATTTTATTATTTTGATTTATTGTATTATTGCGATGAAAAGTATATATACGCATAATATGAACAATTTTGATCTACATATATCATAAACTTTAATTATATAAACTTTATTTACTACTGCTTACACTATTGAGACTTTTATTTTTAATTCAAATAATTAAGACAAAAATAATTTTTTACTATTTAATCGAATAGAATCTATTGTAATAAAAACTCTAGGTAAGTTAAATCATTTTACTTAAATAAACAAAAATATTTATTATTTCGGATGCGCACCTAAAAATAAAATACAATTTTAATAGCTTATTAAGATAATCAATTAGATAATTTCTCTCTAATTTCCAGTAAAATGATTTGAAATATATAAAAAAAAGCATACTAATGAAATTTATGATTCTTACACGCTATAGGAAGCACTTTTCACAAAAGTGTTTATAAAGATAGAATTTCAAGGCAAAAAAAAATATCTGGTTTCATTAGATACATAGAATCTATTGAAGTAGTACCAAAAAATAACATCGATAATGAATTTGACTCAAATCTTAAGCTCAATCATTTTGAGAAAAAAAATCTTAGAACTAACACTATCAGGAGGAATAAAAATATTAAAGAGAAAGCTATTAAACGTGGACATGATATATTTTACAAAGTTATATCTGATCCGCTTAAAAAAGAACTTTTCCCTGAAGATTTTTTAAATATATACAACGACAAAGAAAAGGCGATAGATTTATTCAATCTTTTTGACCGTGACAATAAAGGTACAATAGAAAAACATGATTTTATTGATACCTTCAAACAGTATTACGCGGAAAATGGGGTATTAAGCGAATCTGTTATGGACATGTCACAGGTTTTAGGAAAAGTTCACAAGTTTTGTCTGGCCACAATTGCAGTTATATTAATTGTATTTATGTTGATGTTTGTTACTGCTGATCCTCTTAAAAACATTGCATCTTTCGGCGCTCTAGTAGTTGGTAAACATTAGCTTACTAAGACAATTATGTAAACTATATTCACTTTTAATTTTAACTTTATTAACTAAATTTTTATAATACTCTTGTTTAATTTAAAATAGCTTGGAGTTTTGTTTTTGGGAATTCGTGCAGAATTACTTTTGAATGCTTTGTTTTTCTTTTCATGACTAATCCTTACGACGTCGGTACGTAAATAGACTTAAATAAATATAAATAAAAATAATATAAAAAATTCTTTTTTTATTTAGGTGATCATATAATGATAGATCAAGACAATTTATTAGTTAAGAAAATCAAGTTATTAAGTACAGAATTTACAAAAACTAATGGCCAAAATATAATTATGCAAAATACTGTAATTATGAGTAAAAAAATAACTAATTTTAGAAGATCCGAAGACCAAACTGAGATTTATGGTAAATTATTATAACTTAAATGCGTGAAATTTATTTAATGATTTATTGGATCTTTTTTTTATATCACTATAGTTATTGGAATTAACTTTGACACGCCAGAGGAACTTGTTGAAAATTTATTTAAAAGAATGCAAACATTTGTAAACGAAAACCCTGTTGACTATAAGCCAAAGTGTATAACGAGGTATGGAGAGATACTTAATTGCTTAACTTTAAATCTGGTCATTGGGTTCACTTACAGGAATAATTGGCAGTCAACGTCTGCTTGGGGAAGAGCTAAAAGTAGATTCATACAAAAAATGAGAGCAGAAATAATTGAACTGGGGATAACATGTGTTTCTGGAGTTAATGTAGTTGAAATAATAAGCGCTGAAAAAAATTAGCTTTATGTTTTATTGGATATATTTTTGTTTTCATATCTACATGAATCTATTATTTCTTTATAAACTCCGTTATATTTTATATAGCGAGTCTTATTAATTTCAAATTTTATATAAATTCATAGCTTTAAAACTATAGATAGATATTTAAAAATAAAAATATCTTTAGCTATAAATGAATGATAAATAGTATATTTTAACTGGGCGATTAATCTATTCGGTTAATATTTTATAGCTCTTTTGGTGGTACTGATAGAATATATTTATACTTTGAAATTATGTTAAATACTAGGGAAAAATTTTTAACCCTTTACTAGGCTAACGCTCTTAAGCCTATTTAAAAATTATAGAAGGTTTAAAAATGAAATATCAATTTATCATTGGATGGATTATATTTTAAATTCAATGATTTTTACGAAACTATAATAATTGATTTATTGTAAAATTAGAAGGAAATAAAATCGAGTTTTATATAAAAATTTTAGTTATACCTGAAGCTGGGCTTTCAGGAAGTTGGTAAAATAAATATGGCTACATTACGGACTGTGCAGAGCCTATCAAAATGAAAATGTTCGAACAAAAATTAAATAAAATTTAACCTACAGCAACTTACAATTGTCTGAGACAGTAGTTCTGAGCTGAATCTATTAATGATAAAACCGAACATCGACATTATTTCGGCTCATACGACGCTGATAAGTCCTGGAATAAATTTTTAACTTTCGGTTATCAACGAAGCCCGGTAGGGGCTAGCTGATAACTCCTTGCGGAGAGGGGATCAAACGATCATTGAGTCATTTTGAGCCAGTTTAAGCTGTCACAGTTGATCAAACTTTGAGTTGAAAGCAGCAAAAATTCTGAGTGGCATCCGCGTTTTTAAAAATCTTTAAGTAAAACTATAAGTAATTAAACAGCTCCTTTGAACCAGCTATCAGATTTTTTAGAATTTTTAAAACAACGAAGTGTAATAGGTTGAATTTTATATAAATTCATTTTTATATTTTTAATATAAATTTAATTTGGTCTTTGACGACTATTAGCTATTATTATGCTAATTATTGATTCAAAAAAAGTGTAATAGCCTTTATTAATAAACCATCAAAAGCTAAAAATAAAATTAAAATAAAAGTTTTTTTTTTACAAATTTATAAACTAAGTTACGCATTCTCGATAACCTTGCCATCTTTTCGCAAAGAAATAGCATAAATGGGAATTGGGTGTGTGTGATTTAATATAAATCCATAATTATTAACATAATATTCAATATCCGTCAAAGGCTAAATTAAATTTAGACTATACGTCATTGGATGGATTAGTATTAAGTGACTCCAGAGTCATTATTGTTTATGGTATGTTTGCTGACGCTATACGTGACAAGCGATAATATTTTTCGAATATTTCATAATTTTACCAGAAATCTTGCGCGAAAACTGATTCAGAGGTAATTCCTGAGTTTGCCGTTATGTTTGCTCCAATAGCTTTAACCTTGGGGGTAGGAGTATTTAGTGGACATGTGATCTTGTTTGAAATATTGTGTATATTTTTAGTTATACTATTGACTGTTAGTAGTTTTTTCAAGCCATTAATATACCTAAATAGCCTAATAACTATAATTCTGCTGTCGGAAATTTGTGGGGTTGGTATCAAATATTTTTTAACCCTTGACTGATATACCCTATACGCTTCGATAGGTCATATTATTTTATCAGAGTGGTAGTTTATTTTGCAAGGTCTAATAATTTAGGGTCACTTGTGCTTCTTCTTTGACGCTACGATTTCCAGCTTTAGTTTTACGTCAATTTTGGTTGTCTATGTGTCATCTAAGCGGTTTATATATCTTGTGTACATAAATCCGCAATCTGACAGAAAACAGCATGCTTTACTAGTTATATTCTTGATTTTTAGCTTTCCTTTATCATTTATTTCTCGGAAGTATTCTATGACTGGTGATATCTATATATAAGACCTATTTAAACTAGTTATACTAGTTTCTTCACGAGCTAATATTAATCTTCGATCGCAGTATTTTTCACTCATTGACTTCTTTTCGAGCGAAAGTTAACAGATAGCATATTTATTATTTAATCTTATTTAAACTTAGTTTTGAATCGGTATAAATCTCTATCAGGTAATTTATTATGTTCATTAGTGATATCTCGGAGTTTAATTAGCAGGTTTTGTTCCAGTTATTGTGCTTTTGTTGGATTTTTTAGCTCTTCGATGCTCTCCTAACTGATCGCTGATTGTTTAAAATAAGATTAATTACAGCATTGGAGAAACTTTTTTCTTTGATGGAGCTTCAATGATTCTTAGAGGCACTTGAGTTCAATCCTTATTCTTTATTAGAGATTTTTAACCGATTTTAGGATCTGGAACAACCATGGCTGCTTTTATATTTTGTGTCTGGGAAATATATAGTGCTTTTATGCCCGGAAAACAAATCTCTAACGTTGATTCAGGAGTAATTACTGGCATATTTATCCGCTCCCGTCTTTTTTTTTTGAAGTATCAGTGAAATTAGGTTCCAGGGCAGGCAGAAGTAAGGGCTCTTCCAACCCGAACAGTTGTATCGCAGCTTTTTTTGGCTTAAATATTTGCGGTACGGGTACTATCTGTAATAATTCAGTGTCTTCTTTCTGATTTCGGATGCGAAGAGGTCTAAACCGTGCTTTGCGTATCTCTTGTCCAATAGATAAAACATCCTGCTCTAAATTAACCACCCTTTATGTGCAGTTAATCCGCTCAGTATATCCGACAGGTTCAAAAATGACGTAAAATAAGTGAACTTTGGCCTGATATTCGTCTTCAGGCGGTGGTTCCACAGATTTTTCGCTACTCTGAGAAGTTTGGGTGGAATAATTTCACGGAATTTGCTTACTTATTCTAGAGTAGTCTTATTTCCAGAGTATATTAGAGCTGACCGACTCACATTTTCTTTCAGCAGTAATGAAATTATAACTGCAGGTAGCTCCTTGCAGTTGATGTGAATTATAGCCTCAGATTTATTGAAAAAATCTGATTAGTTCTTATTACCAATGATGATATCCTAGGGCTTATCGCTTGCATCTGTGAATTCCTCGACTTTTGTGTTCTCTGGAAGGAACTACAGACCATTCCTTCTATTCAAATGATCCCTCCAGAACAGCAGATTATGTGTCGCTTTTTCTGATAGAAAGACATTCGATTTCAATGGAGCTTACTTCAAACAAGATTGGATTTTCATCCCCAGCACGCTGCGCATAATTACTCTTCCTGTTATTAGCGCCTCAGACGTCTTTTTTACCTTTTAGATAAAGCTATTTAGGCATCTGAGCGACTTTTTTACGGATTTTATCGGTTTACCTGCATATCACCGTAAGTCACTAGTACTTTTAATTAGGAATTTCAAATGAATCTCCAGACTTTACATTGTCATACCAAGGTTTATAACTCTCTGAGATCGGATAAACACTGAATTTACTATTTTTAACAAATATCCCAGCTCGATTAGCTTCAGTTGTATAATATTTGTTTGTTTCATGTATACTTTTATCAACTTCCCTGCTATTATCAGGCCGTCCAATTATGCTGATACACTGATTTTCGGATTTTTATGAATTAATTAGGGTTCAGTGACTGACTGAGCGCCAGAATACAATTGTGGTAGCTTCGATAGTTCAAAAATAATAATAATAATAATAATAACACAAGTACTTACTGCACGACTTGTTTACTAGAATATGCAGTTTATTTTTCTAAAATAATGATGCTTTAATTTTATTAAATGTTGTTTAGGACTTAATTTCTAATAAAAAAAATCTAATTAATTATATATAAAGGATTTTATTTAACGAATAAAATAAGAAAAGCAAATAGCTATCATTTTTCGGTCTCCATTCTATTATCGAATAAATGCACCAATTAAATAAAAATAAAAATAAATAACAGATGAAGCAAAGTTAAATTAAATTGATAACTGTCTCTTTTAATTAATCTTGAATTATAATTGAATGTTTTTGTTTCTTCATTGTGTATTATACACAAACTCAAACTACAAATCATTAATCCTGATGACCTAATGTGCGCCTAGCGGCATATCCATTTTAGTAGCTATAAATAAATAACACATTAATACATCATTCAAATCCAAGGACGTCATAAAATCATTTTTCCGGATTATTTTTTAAATTGGTTGAAGATATCAAATCTATTAAGTTTCTTTCCTCGAGGCGCTGGTTTAGATTCATTGGGTTCAATACTTGGTGTAGCTCTCCAGTCTTCTTTTGGATACAGATTAAACTTCTGTAGAATACTGGGCACTAGTTCTCTATCTGATCTATAGAATTATTCGTTAGTAGAGATTTCGTATCCTCATTTAGGGTCTGGTGGGCTTAGCGGCTGACTTTCGCTTTTATTTCTGAGGATGCGTGATCATTGATTGCAGCCATTTAAAAGTCGATTTTTGGGGGCGCTGAGTATTCTTCGTCGAACCTTTCAAATATTTTTGTAGAGCTGCTTCAATCTTGGGGTGGCACTGATCTACATAAAGACTTTTTCGGTTCCAACTTCTTGAAAAGTATTTGAAACCTTTTTTCCTAGCTTTTCCACACCCACTTATTGCCCCTGAGCTTTCTCAAGGCTCTAAAAAACACCGAAATGCGCACTACCACCGGGATAGCAGTTGATGTGAATACTAGCTCTCTTGGCCCCTTTACCAAACTTTCTTCTGAGCCCTCCCTTCTCACGGGAGGTATTAAAACCTAGTCTTGTCGCTGCAGGTTCGGAAATATGTACCGTTGTATTAATTGAACTGACACGGCTTGGTTATCCTCCAATCTGCTGGTGCCCGTGAAAATCCTCAAAAATTCAGTGCACTTATTATGCTTGATTTCCTCTATCCGTGAGTGGTTTTACCTCGAATAACACTAATTTTTCGTGTTTTATGGTGAATTAAATTCTGCCTAAAGCTTTCCATGCTGGAATGAGTTTCCTTAGATGCTGTTTCATACAATGCATCTAATCGTATTTAAAAAATTAAAAACCGAATCTTCCAAGGCCGGGTTTGGATTCGACTGAAGCATCATATGAATAAAATAGTCAATTGAACGCGTTCTATGTGCATTCATAGCTTAAATTTCGTAGAATACTACATTCAATTTGTTGACTAAACCTGGAGTCGCTTCGATAACCGAAGGAGTGTTATTGAAGACCTTGATTTTCTTGGTAAATTGACTCTTTTTTCTCTTATGTAAGCATCGTTCTGTAAAAATCTTTTGTAATTGATGGAATAACATTCCCCAGTTCTTGTTAAACGTTAAGAATTGTTTCCAGAATACTAACTGAGATGTGCTGGTAGTCCTCTGATGGAGGTTTAACAGTCTTTCTCACAGTCATATTATCAACCTTGAAAGTTTGATCGTATTTTACGTTAAGAATATTTTCGATTAAAGCTTCCGATATATCTATTTCAGATCTTTTTATAAAAAAAATCTAAATTTTTAAAATTAAAAATCCCATTTATTGCTGGTAGAGTATCTTAGCGAAAGTAAATATGATTGGCTTATCATTAATGCGTACCATAGCATTTAACGTTGTAAAAAAAAAAAATTAACCTTATTTGTAGTCTTCAATTGTTTATTAATATATGTGATAAAAATTAATATTAATTAGTCCAATGAAGTATAATATATAATTAAATTGTGTTAAATAAGCTCTCTGAGAATAACGATGAAAAAAAAATATGTTAATTTATTTTTATTTTGGTTTGCTATTTTATTAATTCAAAAAATTTAAACAATCTTAAAATGATATAAAAAAACTTTAAAAAAATTTTTTAGTAAATTTGATATTCATATCTAAAAGATCGCTAATTTATAGCTATTACTATTGAAATCAGCAATTTAATATTTGTATTTAGTTAACTGATTATATAATCAATTATACTTTTACTATTTATCTAAAGCTAATTTATTTTTTCTAGGATATTATCTATGTTGGATTCATATTATGTGCTATCAACTTTATTAACTAATAATTTTAAATTATAAAATATAATAAATAGAACAAATATTATCATTATTATTCTATGGTGTGTACTCATTATTTAATTATCATCTTTCTTTCTCGAAGGTATTTTAAAAATGAATGTATAAATTGATTAAAAATAAGTCCAGAAACTGTAAACTCTGAAGCTGTAATCAGTAAAACTCTTAAATAACTGAGAAAAATCAATTATAAGTATGAATACTTCTTTTTTGAAAATTTATTTGGAATCTTAGTTCAAATAGGATTAATGTAAATCGGTAATGTCCTCAGATTATGATATTAAGATATATTTTTAATTTAAAATTAGTATCATATCTATGAAAAAGAATTCTATTGTTTAGAAATTACCGAATATGAGAATTAAGAGTCAATATACAAATTTTCAAAGAGCTCGATTACTCCTTAAACTCTCGTTTAATTAGGTATGTGGCTTCAGGGTCCAAAAGAAATTATTTTAATCATAGTTTTATAAATTTTTATACGGTCTATAAAATTTATTAGGCAGTTTTTGACGTTCTAAATAATACCGAATTCATTTTTTGAAACGTCTCATAAATAAAATCTCAGTAAATTCTAGATAATTTAATCAGATGGAATTAATAGACTAGAATTTATATAAATTATTGCATCCCTAAATAATACCACACACTTTTTATAAATATTTTATTAGCTGATTTTGAGTAAATAAAGCCTTCAAAGCGCTCTAAATACAACCATAATTTTTCCAGACCCATAAAGTCGAATAACCCCAGATTTATGTAAAAATCAGGATAAAATAGCGCTAATTCTAAAATTATATTCTATATGTTTTCATAGAATTCCTACAGATTGAAATTTTCAAAATAAACTGTAGTTTTTATAAGAAAATTATGCTTAGAGGGTGTTACTTTTGGTTTCAAATTTCATAGCAGTTATAGGTCATCTATCAGTGTTCATTTCAGCTTTTCAAAATATAATTGGTACCCATTGGTCCCGAAAATTCATAATAAAGATGTTTCAAACTCATATATTAAATTTTTTATTCAAGAATAAAGGGTTATTTTTAGAATATCTAAACAATTATTGTAATCAGTAGCCTTCAGAGCTTTTTCCATTTATAAAATCGGCATTTATATACTAATTTTTTTGAATTTTTTTTTAAAAATAAACATTTTCGTCAATTAATTTAGGTTTTTTGTGATCTCCACCACTGAATATTTACCTTATGTGCATAAAGATTATTTCAAAAACGCATTTTACGCGATTCTATTATTTTTTTTGCAGCATTGCTTCTGTATTATATTTTCTTAAATGGAATATTAAATCTAAATTAGGTTTTTATAATTCAATTATTATAACTTTTTTAAATAAAACAGGATATCTCTTACAAATATTAATTCTAAAGACAACTAAAACATATTCTGTGTTAGATATATTTTAAGATGAATCAGCTAGTATTTATCTCCAGCCTAGTACTCTAAAAGAAATTATTTTTACATTTGAACTTTTAAAAATAATCACTATTCATATCCAATAGATATTTAATAATTAAATATTTTAGCTACTCTAAAGTTGATTTTGTATCAGATTCGGAGTTTAATATATACTCTGATACTGATAACTCAGGCTTTCCTGAAATTCTCGCTTATCACATATATATTTACGACAATTTATAATTAAGCTAGTTCAATAAACTTTAATTAACTCTTTATAATAATTAATATAAGATATATTTTCGGGAGTAATGATATTAATAACAATTCAAGATATAATATAAATAATATCTTATAAAATTTTCTAAATATAAACTATAAGTGCAGAGGGTTTTTAATAACAAATATAATTCATTATTATTACCAAAAAATTAAGTCAATTGTAATCTCAAATTCCATTCTAACAATTTAAAGCTATATTTAACAGTTTTATTAATTTAATTTTGTTTATAAAGAGGAGATTAACCTTTCGATGAGAATGGTAAAATATTCAAAAAATCCAATACATTTAAACTCTTTTACAAAAGCCCCCTTATTATAATCTTGACAAGATTATTGATTTTTTTAATATTTACATATATTGTGTATCTATTAAAGAAAAATAGTGCTTATCAGATATTTGAAAATGATAATTTTAATTAATTAGCTCGGGTAAAATATTTCTTGTGTTTATTGTGATATTAATATAAAGTTTCTAGGTATATCTATTCCGATCTTTCCAGATTACTGATCTTAAAATTTTAGCTGTAATTGATATTAAAATGCTTTTATGACATCTTATTGATGAAAAACTAGCGAAATTAGTTTTTTTTTTTCGGAAAATAAGACTATTTTGAAATTCCTAGAAACTTTTGTGATAATTTATTGCCATAATTTCTCAGTATTAAGAAGAGAGTGGATGAGTTATGTATTAAAATTAATTAAAAGAAAAAATCAACAATTTTCACCCCGACATCCAATGAAACAAAGAACTAAACCAGCTGAATAGCTATAATAATGATTTTTTAATCTCGAATATTAAATTTTTGAGATGTATATGAGGTGCTGGTGGTAAGATTTATAAATCTTCTCATTTGTATAAAAAAAATTTTGTGAATTATTTTAGATGACATACATGCCTTATATTTATGATTAAGAGTATACTGAGACGCATATGGTTTAATTTCCATAACTATTACTGCATAAGTCCTTGGAAAATGTTTTTTTATGATGTAAAAAAGTCGAATCAGTAATTTTTAAAATGTTATTATAAATATTCTATGGGGTTTAGAGGCATTTTATAGAAGATTAAAGTACAATAGTAAGCAAAAATAAATATTTTTATTGATTCAAAAAGGTAAAAACATTTGTTTAAAAAATTATTTTCTGGGATCTATTAGTCTTATGGATATCCTAATCATCATCACGATAAGCTGTTACTAAACCATAAATAAATCTCATTTTAAATTTCCATATCTGTGATTGATTAATTTATTATTATTACCTGATACAGACTAGTTATAAAAAATTAAATATTAAAGATAAAAAGTTATATCATATAAGTTGTGATTGAACTATATAATCTCAAAGGTTTAAATAAAAATAAAAGTTGATTAAATAATATATTAATCATTTTATCTCATTCTAAATATTAAATAAGAAATTTAAACTTAATAAAAATATTTTTGACAGCTCTAATTCAATTAAGCGGAAATTTTTGTGATATATAAATAGTAATAGTCTCTGAGACACATTATTTAATATAGATATTTCAAAATTTAGGACTAAAAGTTTCTGAAAGTATATTATACTATTTCAAAAGTTATTTTCGCACAAACTTACTAGTTTAAAAAAAATAAAACAAAAAATAGCGATGAAAAATAGCTATAAAATTTCAAAATTGTTAATAATTAAATAAATAGATAGATGAAATTTCCAGAAAATGGGTATTAGTTGCAGGATTATAAATTATTTATTTCCAGTAGGGTCTTATTGAGTATATTTATCAAAGTTTTCAGCTAGTTTATAATCAAAAAATATGACTATGAAAACTTCATCCAAATAGAAAGCCCATTAATTTAACTCTAATATAATAAAAATCTTTTTTTAAATAGGATAAAAAGAAATTTATTCAGTATTTAAAAATATATTTCTAGAAATCAGTATTCAATTATCCCCAATACTAGGTATATTTTTGAAAAATAAATTTAAATGTATATATAACTGAATATTTTGTTTTAGTCTATTATTTTAGGGCAATCAATGATCTTACGAAATTCAATACCATCTATCTCTCACAAATGTAAAAATAATCACACATTATATAATTTCTCTCGCAAAAATTAATATAGATCCATACAATGTAACATATTTCAAAGTTAATTTTATTTATTAATACTATTTACTATAAACTGTCATTGAGCTTTTATTAAATCAATTTTTTATTTGAAATATTTATAAACAGAAAAAAATATGCCGATAATATATACCATATAAATTATGAAATAAAAATTTATATTTATATTTATCTTGTAGATTTTGATATTTTATTAATAAATATTAATGATCATTAATATTTATTGGTATAATATATACTATATAATAAGTTGATTTTAAACTAACAGCTATATATGGCATATTAGTTTTTTATTTTATATTTTTTCCAGATTTAACATAGGATATACGATTTATTGGAGTTAAAATTAAATAAATCGTAGTTTACAAAAAATAAATAAAAAAAAAGTTAATTTTTTTTTATTTAATATTGAATAAAATTATTATTTTTTAGTGAAAATTCAAAAATGATAGACTCATAATTTAAAAATATAATACAGGGTAAATTTTTGTTTTTTTTTAATTTTTTTCCCCTGAATTGGTTTATAATATTATTTATATAATTTTAATAACTCCGCAAAATGGTTTAAAATTAAATTTTATTAAATTTTTTTAGAAACTTAAATTGGAAAGATATTTTTGATCGAGAGGTTTGATAACGGCTCACCTCTATTCATTATTTGTGCTTTTAAAATAATTTTTAGATTTTATAATTAATTTCATACACAAAATAAAATAATTTATAAATTTAATTTAGTTAATTGATATGATAGTTTATAACTAATTCATATTTTACGTCAATAAAACTATGGCAGTGGTAAAGGTCTTCTATATAATTTCACACGTATAGGCTCAAAAAAATTATTATTGAAATTTTTTTACAATTTTGAGTGTTGAATGAAATTTATTATTTAAATAAATGCATATGGAGATAAATTATAAGGAATCACGTCGAGATTTGTTGGATAAGATAATATTAGAAAAATATAAACGGGTCCATATGTTATAACTATGAATATGAAATCCATTATATATAATATTATTATGTATAGAATAGCATATTTGAAAATTGCATTAATATAGTTACATGAAAAAATAAAATAATAGATATTGAATATCTTTTAATATTTCTAAGGTAACTAACATAATTTGAAAATGTTATCCAATAGAGTTATTCTATATGATTCATAAATTTTTATATTTCTATTAATTAAATATATTAAAGATTATTTCATATAACCCACATTATCAATGTTAAGATTTGATTGGGTTAATTTTAATTAATTCGCTAATCTAAGTTATCCAATCAAATTATTATATTTAATAGTATAAAAGACTTAGAGATTCATTTTTCGAATCTCTAAGTCTTTCAATTTTTCTCCTTCTTTTAACAAAAATAACTTTCGAATCTAAAAACCATTGGATTAATCCATAAAATTTTAAATTACTAATAATTAAATATATTAAAGATTATGATATATAATCCAAATTATCAATGGATTAATTCATTTTGTGGATAAATTATTATTTGTTACTAGAAAATAAAAGCGAGTATTTTCACAGAATGGTATTTTATTAAAAAAATAATCCAAAGCGCTTTCTCTTCTATATATATATATATATTAGCTATTTAATAATTAAATCTATTTATTTATACTTTTAATAGCAAATAGTAAGTTCTAGTAAAATTATAATATTATCAAACCGTAAATATTTTAATCGATAACATGAAATTATTCCCTTAAAATAATAGCTTATAGATTTAAATAGTATGTATAGAGACAATTAAGACCATATAAACTCCATATTTATACCTTATTTAATTTATTTTAAACGTTTTTAAACGTTTATATTTTATTTAGATAATATTTAAAAATAAATTTAAATATTAGCATATAGTATTTTGATGATTTTTTTTAATATAGATTTTTCTATTTTAGTGTAATAAAGATAATTTAAGAGCTTATAAGGATCTAAAAATAAAATTTATAAAAAATATATTAATCATGTAACGTAAAAATACAAAAAAACTAGAATTATAACTCAAAATTTTTTTTCTTGTAATTATGTGCCTATATATTAATTTGAAAGGTAATAATTTAATTATTTAAATTTAAATACATTTTAAAATCATTTAATAGTGCATAGTATAGTAATTATTTCACAATTTATAAATTTTTTTAAATTAATTGTAAATCAGATGAAAATTTGAATAATTGTCAATTAATAACATCCTCGAATAAGGGATTTTATTCTCTAATTCATATAAATGTAAAAAATTTCAAAATTTCAAATTTTTAACCTATCAAAAATTTATAAGAATTATGAAGATGCAAAATTAAAATGTGTTAGAAATATAGAATTTATACAAATTTTCTGCAATATTTAAAGAATAGAATCATATTCACTTCGAAAGAATATACTAACTAAAAATAAAAAAAATTTTATTTACTTCCTATTATCAGCAATGTATTCCAATTTATTTAAGTATGATCTAATTATAAATTTATAAAAGTTTTTTTTTATGATAACATACAAATATATATAAATTCGATTTTATCATAATTAATTTAAAAGAATAATTTATGGTAATATAAACCTAATTAGCTTATAAAAAATAATTTTTTTAATTTAATTATAATAAGAATAAAATAATACCATGTATAAAGATAATATTTTATACAAATTTAAATAATACGGAAACATTTTTAAATCAAAATTTAATCTTCTTAATACCTTATTATTAAAAATCAAAAATTAAAATATGAAAATAAATATATAAGGGTTTTATTTCAAGTTATTTTATTATCTATTAAAAAAATAGATTAGGATTTATATCGTGATAAAATGAGAATCTTATTTTCGATTATATGGAAGTTTATAAAAAAAAGGAATTATATTAACTAATTATTTCAGAAATTAAATAAACCTTGATAACGATAAATATGTATTTCTATGGTTTTAATTTATAATTATCAATATATTTAATTTCATATTTTAAATAAATATCTATTATAAAGCTTTTTTTTTTAATTAAAGATAAATACAAAAATAGATAGTTTAGATTGAGTTATATTCTCAGATAATTTTTTGAAATTTTTTAATTATATTCAATTACGTATTATCTAGCGACTTTTTTAATTAAATTTGCATTATAAATCATTTTCATAATTATTTGAGATAAAGTTTCAATATTAATAATTTATTATAAATTAATATTTCCATTAAAAGATTTTCAATTCTAACATTTTTTTTTCCCTGAATTCAGAAATATATTAAATATTCGTCAATATATATAATGATTAATTTTTTTGCTTCAGTCTTGTGCTAATTTCTATGCAAAATTTACAAGAATTACTAATATTTGATATCCAAATAAGTTTAAAGAAAATCACAATATCAATAAATATTATGATGATTCTATCTTTGACATAAATTAATCGGAATATCTTTATATTTCTATGATAATTTCATCGGAAATTGGTGTTAATAAGATTTTTAATAGTCGAATTTGATTCAGGCTAAAAAAAAACCTTTTATTTAAATTTTCAAATAAATTTAAAATAAAGAAAATTTATTATGTGCTTTGAACTATTATTTTTTTGCTTTTTTTTAAAAAATTATCTTTGTTTAATTTTAGTTTTTTATTAGATAGAAAGTTACTTAAATAGAATAAAATTTAATAAAGATTTTTAATTTACTAAGAGATTACGAAATAGTGCTAATATTTAAGAAAAAACCAAATTATCATTTATTTTTTAGATACCCTTTATATAGAGCTTTGCTCGATTCTATAATTTATTCATTTGTTTTGATTGTGGCTTGTTTGATTTTAATTCTAAAAAGAAAAAACTATTATTTTAATTGTTTATATATTTAATTATTACGAGTTTTCGCCAAATAATTTATATGTTAAAAAATAAAACAACTAAATAGCTTTTATTGAATTTTTTTTAATTTATTACTCCATTACAATCATACGTATAAATCATGATCATATTTTTAGTCTAGAGTTTCTTTATAATTATCTTTTTAAATCATATCCATCCTTTTAATTTAGCGCAAAATTATAACATTTTTGTATAAAGAATTTATTGGCGTATATTTATGATTTTTTTACAAAGATTAATATCAGTAGGTGGGTGGAAACAAAAGAATAGAACATGAAAATAAATATTAATATTCATCTGGTTCTACAATTTTAAATATATTTTATATTATTTTTTGTTACAGAGATTTTTCAAAAAAAAAAATCCTAATAATCAAATCTTTTTTTAATTTTTAATCCTATTCTAATAAAAAAGAGCAATTTATTTGATAGTCCAATATTTTTAACTAATTACACCTCCAAATAAAATAATAATTAAAAATAAGCCTTTATTTAAAATAATCACTCAATTTTAATGAATTTTCAATATAAAAAATTAAAAATCAAACGTAAAGCATTTTCAATCTAAACATATTAACAATGAAACATAGAAAAAGTTTCATGATGTTCCATATTATGCATAAATAATCAATCTATACTATATAAAGGAAATATAATAAATATAAACCACTTTTATTATACTAAGATTTCATCATCAGTAGTAATTTAATATATTTATTATAAAATAAAAATGCATACATGATTCAATCCTATTTTAACAATGTGTAAAAACATCAAGTGTCAAAAAAATTCAAATGAAAAAGGTGAATTATACAATGAAAATAAATCTAAAATTTTGAAATAAACAATAATTTTCTGTATAATTTTATTTTTTATTGCAAAAATATATTTTGTAATAATTCAGGGGATTCTATAAGAGATCACTTTTATGCATAAAGAGTTATTGTATACGAAATTTCACATTTTTTTAATATCCAATAAATAAAATACAGTGTATTTTTTTTAGCAAATAATACTTAGAAAATGAAATAAATAAATAGAAAAATCAAAATGGCTTTCCAATTCAGCCAGTAGTAGTAGTAGTAGTAGTAGTAGTAGTAGTAGTAGTAGTAGTAGTAGTAGTAGTAGTAGTAGTAGTAGTAGTAGTAGTAGTAGTAGTAGTAGTAGTAGTAGTAGTAGTAGTAGTAGTTTTTTAATATATTCGATTCAGTAATTTTAAGCTGCAATAAAGTGCTTTCGTTCAGAATCACCCGTAAAATTGTTTTATTGATTATAAAAGTAATTGATTATTCCAATATAAAACCTTTATCTAGCATACAAATTCCCAAGTACATAAATTTATATTAAAATTGTGATATTAATATTTATAAAAATGAACACAAAACCCTATCGCCGTAAGTAAAACTATTCATAAATAAACATATTTAATTTCAATAAATTAATAGTTATGACTTTTAGTGATTAAGGTCGAATAAATAAAAAAAATTAGCGCTTTGGAAATATATATAATTTTTCGCATAAATACAGATTCTAAAAAATATATTAATGCGTAATTAAATATATTTTTAAAAATTTTAATCAAGGTTTAAAAAAGAAAAATCTTATTTTGAAGTTTGAAAAGATACTCAAAATAGAAGCTGAGATAATAATTTAATTTATTTAATAGAAATTTTATATTTTAGGCGAATATAAAAATTTTGACTCTTTTTCAATTTTATATTTGCTGCATTTTCAAAGTATGCAATTAGTAAAATGTAGCCTGTATAAAGATATTGTGAGTTATAATTTCAAATTATTGAAAAATGTTTTTTAAAATTTCATTTTACCTTAAATTATTACTATGTTATTATAATATATAAAAAAGGTTCAAATTTATGACTAGAATTTTGAGACTATTATTACCATTGCATCTTTCCTTTGCAAAATTCAGTCGAAAAATCAAATCCAAAAGCAAATTTTAAATATATCAACTAAAATAACTAATAGTAATAGTGTGTATTTTCTGACTCAAAAGTCTTTTAATTTATCTAGTAAAGATTTCTGATTGTTCCCTAGATTCGTGTTGGCATATATAATCAAATATTTAATTTATAAATGAGAAAACTAAATCTTGAGCTAAAAATATTAAAAATATTAAAAATAAAAAACTCTAAAATTTTATTTTAAATAAGTAGTCAGAATTAAAGTAAAGGTATATTTGCTTTAAAAATTAAATATAAAAATAAATATTTAGGATAAAAAATAAAAAATGTTTAGAATTCTAAAAAAATGTTTCAAAAATAAAAGGTCGCTTCGGCTTTACCCCTGATTTTTTTTTTTTCAATAATAATTTTCACTTTAGTATATAAATTTTATTAAATGTATATTATTTATATAATAATCTTTGTTTAACCATAGTTCTTAATTGAATTAAATTGAGAGTAAGAACAAATTTAAGAGCTCCACTACTTTAAATTATATCAAATTCCATAGAAAAAAATCAATTGCTTTTAAAAAGTATTTTGAAAGTAAAGTAAAAAAACCAGTTTTTTTATTATGCAAATATTATGAAAAGTCCAGCAATAAATAAAATAAAAATATAAATATAAAACATGCTAAATACATTCAATAAGTTATTGAAAATTCAAACTTTAACTAAAAAAGTATTGTTTTAGTGGTCAATTAATTATTTTCAACTATATTTGGATATATGAAGTTATATCAGACTTATTAACACGAATGGATCTTTTAATAAATGTGTTTAATAATTGAAAATATTATTTAGTTTAAATTGGTATAAATTTGATTTTAGACTATTTGTCTTAAATGTAATATAAATTTCAATGAAAAAATATAATATATAATTGGCTTTCTTCATTCTAGTTTAGGAAACACAATATCTTATTATAAATCAATATTAGCGATTTAAAAGCTTCCCTCATGCCTTTGATGATTTCATTATTTTATACGTTGAAAATATTAAGCGAAGTTATAAAATGGCTAAATTAATATTCAGCGCTCAAAAATAAGCACATTTAACACTTAATTTAGTTTCCAGAAAGCACGTAAGTAATTGATGAGATAGTATTTTTATGATTAGTATTTAGTAATTGAACAAATCAAAACAAAATTATAAATCCAAAATTATCCAAGTTGCTTTATATGAGCTAAAACTTAGCATAAAAAGCTAACAATATAGGTTCGTTTTAGGAAATATTAATTTATTCATTTAGTACCCTTCGTTTAGTATTGTTTGGTATAGTAGACCTATTTGAAAAGCGATTTTAGAAAACAGGTAATAATAGTTTCATTGTGAGAGATATTTATTTCAAGTTGTATATCAAGATCACATTTTCCTATTTCAGCATAGCAGTAAAAGCACCGTTGTGTTTAAAATTGTATTCATAATCCCACGTTTATTTAATCAATTAATCTTTGTAAATTGAAATGAATCATAATATTGATAGGTCGTATATTACAAAGCTTTTACTATAATTTGCTATGACTAGTAAATGATTCATAAAACTAATTTCAATAATATTTATATATTGAGAGTACCATTATATAAAAGCATTCTAAATAGGTATTATTTAGCTTATTCCAATAGTATGTAAGGGTGGGATGGGAAAAATAGCACTGGCGAATAGGAATCATCAAGATATTAATAATTTGCGATTCGCCATATGGGGGATTCTAAACGAAGTAAGCACTTTGTTGCAATTTATAATTATTAAACTAATTATTAAAAAGCAATAATTGTTATTGGAGGAATTTGCAAGGCATTTCAAATATTCTTTTAATTCTGAAAGTATTGTTTGCTAAAAAAATACTAGATTTTATTTACTGGATATTAAATAAATATGAAATTTCAATACTGCAACTCTTTGTGCATAAAAATGGTCTCTTAGTAAAAAATCTCCCATATGTATAAAATCTTAGTCAACAATTAGAACAAAATAAAGATAAACATGGATCGGGATCATTGAGATTTGGGCGTGTTTAGATGGAGTGGTTAACCCTTTCCCACTCAACACTCTTTAAAAAAATACCAAATTTATGATTCGTTTATAATTTTAATGAAATCTATTATTTGCTGTTAAATACAGTATTCAAATATCATTTAATATTTCGGAATTAAAATATTTTTAACGAATTCAGTTCGCTATATTTTGTAGATCAAAAATAATCTACCGCGCGGGAAAGGGTTAAGTACTAGTTTAAAATAATACTTTTATGTACATTTTACAAAATACATAGTAGTTTATAAATTAAAGAATATTAATGAACAAAGCGAGTGATTTTCATAGTATTATTGGCTAACTATAACTATGATATTCTAATTTGTGTGCAAAACTTAGAAAGCCACCTTATATATTTCAGACAATATGACTAGCTGACCCTTTCCCGTCCAACACTCATAAAAAAAATCGAAATTATTGATTCGTTTACTATTTATAAGAAAATGTATTATTTGTTGTTAAAATACAATAAACCAATAATTCTTAGGGCCTCTGAATTAAAAAATTTTAACAGCATAGTTGGTTATATTTTGTAGGTCAAAAATAGTCTACCGCCCGCGAAAGGGTTAAAATATTTTTCTTTTTTATACGCTTTAAATCTTCGCAGATGGTAGACAGTTTTTGACCTACTAAACCTAACAAATTATATTCAACATAAATAATACAACTTCGATGCTCAAACATCTATTGGTATAAGCTAGTATAGCTGCAAATAATAAATTTGATTGTAAATCATAAACGAATCGTTAAATTGATTTTTTTCAACAGTGTGAACGGAAAAGGGTTGAACTAAAATGTTAGTATTCGATATATGCCTTTTTATGAATAATAATATATAAACGAGATGTTAGAGAGAGGGGGGGGGGGTTGATTTTCCTATAGCAGTTTTCAAGGTAATTATCCATTTGGTACTAAATTTTATCAATCCAATAATCCAATAAATATCGATGTTTAATCATAATTGTAACACGGTTGGTTACACTTGTATATACCTTTCCTGCGGGGTAGACTTTTTTTCGTCTATAAAATGTAGCTAACAGCGTTCAATTAAATTACTTTAATTCCAAGGCATATAGAATTATTAATTTTTTTGTTTAATCCTTTCAGGGGCGGTTGGCCTTTTTTGAACTAACAAAATTATCCAACCAAATGGCTAAAATATAAATCAATACAAGATAATAATAAATTATTTGATGGTAAGTTATTAACATCCAATAACAAATAAATATAGTATGACTTATCCAATTATGATTTTTTATTAAGTTTAAGAGTGCTTGCCGCGGAAAGGGTTAACCCTTTCCTGTCCAACACTCTTTATGAAAAACAATTTTATGATTTATAAGCAGGTTTATTATTTGCTGCTATTTTACAATATACCATTATTTCTTAACGCCTGGGTATTAAATTATTTAAATTGAGCTCTTTTGGCTATATCTGGTGGGTCAAAAATAATCTACCGCCCGGGAAAGGGTTAATAATAGCAAATAGCATATATCATTATCAATCATAAGCGAACCAATTAATTTATTTTTTCAAAGAGTACTGATGGGAAAGGGAACTCGAGGATATTTTACATGCAGAAAAAGAGATTTGACTGCACTATCTCAGGTTAATCATAAGCAGAGAATTGTTGGAGGTATGTTTTCTAATGGTATGGCTTAGTATTGCCTAGTATTAAGGGGTAGACATTGTTATTATCAAGACAAGTAAATGAATGGTTTGTAAGCTCATCATAAAATTGGTAGTCGCGAATTTAAAAAAACATTATGAGTGGATCAAACTTGGAAATTCTTGAAATAAATTTATGTTTTGAACATGCCTGAAATAAATGTAACGGATAATGAAATCTGATAAACAATCTGCTTTAGCTTAAAAAGCAAATAATTCGAAAACTAATAGCCCTTAGAAATTAATCTTTATTTGCGCAATAAAAAAAGCTCTGAAGTCAGCTTAATATATTATCAGCAGAAATTTTCCCCATTAAGGTATACGCATGTAGAAAAAATGTTATTACATATCTGATTGATGTACTTTTTTAGTACTTTTCAGGGGATACTAGATTTTTTTTCGAGTTACTCAAATTTAGATAAAGAAAATTATCGCTGAAATTATTATTTTTATTACCAATTTAAAGTTAAAAGCAAAAAAATACAACTTAGCAGCTTTACATAATTAAAATCTTGACACGTTTTTGTGCGAAAATCGTCATAGAAAGGGCTAATTCTAGAAAAAGATTTTCACCTGGAATGATAGTTGCTGAAACTATTATTATAGCTATTTGAGCCGCGGAATAAATTATTTCAAAAGAGATTAATATCTCCTTACACCCTAGGCGTGTTTCAAAAAATATCACGATTTTTATAATAATAAAGCTAAAACTAGCTAAACTAATGTAAGATATTTAAATCAAACACTCCATTGCTAAATTCCAACAAATCTAATTAAAGTTATTATAAGAGACCCTTTTAATAAATGTATATATTTCTAATCGACGTTGATTTGAAAATAATAATTAATGTGATTGTTCACTGAAATAACGGACGAATTTGAAGTTTTACAATTACGAGTATGTGAATTAAAAAATTACTATTATGAAAAAAATAAAAATGTTATTACCCATATAGGCAATGAATATAATTGAGCATGTTATTGCATATGGCCATTGGGACGAAGATCATGAATCTGAAAGGACAAATAACAGTCAATCGTAAAACTAATAAGATATAGGTGTTATACTTATCAAAAATTTTTTAATTTAGTATATATATTTTCAGATATTTTATGGCAAAGCTAGGGCTGAATAACGCTTTGTTGAAGTAGATTTAATAGCATTAAATTTTACGCTACTAAGCTTCCGGTTGTGTAAATTACTCACAATCCAAACAAAGGTACTATTTTTTTTTGATTTAAAGCGAAAGATATGTGCGTATATTTATACTGTACTATAAATATTTATTTACTTGATTTACATTAATAAGCTTAAATAAAACAAAACAAAACAAAACAAAAAAATGTTTAAATTACTATAAAAATATGAATTATAAGTAATTTAAATGTTTATATAAATCCAAATATCTTTAAATACAGAGTAAAGCGCTTCTAATGGAAATAATATACAAATAATTTTCTTTAAATTTTACATTTTTTATAATAAAGCCTGTATTTGTTAAATTTTTTGTGATACAAGATAACTTTTTATTTACATTTTTACCGATAGTTATAAACTTTTTTAATTTTGATTTTTTAAAGAAAAGATCAACAAATACGACAATGTCTTTTGTCCAATAGCTGAAAGTGTATATCATCAAAAATGTAATTTAAAATAAAAAAAAATTACACTTTATCTCTTGTATATTTTAGATTGTTTCGAAGTGTGTAACTTTTCCTATCAAATTTTTCCTACTAAGAAACGTTATTTATACTTTTAAATCTTTCTAGAATTATCGTCGAATGGCTTACCTGATACAACCAATAGCTTTACCTAGTTCACATAAGCAAATGCGATTTCTAAGATAAAAAGTTCCACTTCCTCTGAGAATATCTCATATATATATAATTTTGCCTTTAGCTATATTTGTGTAATAGCAGCTTTTAATTTAAATTTAAAAAACAAGGGGCGAGGGAGATGTTATCAATTCGAATTAACTTATGAGTCTGAAAGCAATAACTTCAAAGTTTTAATTAGTAAACTAATCATTCAGGTTTTTAGAAAAAATGAATGTAATTACTATTTGATGTTAAGATAAATATATATCATTTATTCAGGTGTTTCAAGTAGTTATATATCTAATTTGCATATCTTGAGTGCGGTATAGAATTCGTTAGAATGAAATAATTTTACGAGAGCTAATTATCCCTTTAACAGTATTAGATCACTTAATATTGGTTTCTAATATTCTGAATGTATTTATCTGTTTAAATAAATTCTCAATACATTGATGAATATAACAATGTTCAAGTCACTTTTTTTTTAAATCTAGAATTATATTTTTAAGCTTAGGAGGAATGATAAACCAAGTTCATTTTTTGCGCTATCCAAAAGAACAACTAACTAAATACCTTTAAGCAGTTAGGCATTTGGAATTTAGAAAGCAATTTGCCAGGCTATATGAATTTTTTACAATAAAACAGTAAATTTTAAAAATTTAATTCTTGATATCTGAAAATATTATTAGCTGGAATTAATATTAATTATTTGTTCCTATATTTAAGATAGTTAAGAATTTTACATATTTAAAACTCTATTTAATAACATAATATAATGTTATTAGATATTTTAGCATGAAAATCATTGTGTTAAGGAAAAACAGGTACTGAGAGAGACAATACTAAGGAATCGGCTGTATCTTAAATGTAATATGCTTTTATAAGAAATCAATTAAAAGCAAAATAGGAATCAAAATACAATAAAGCTATTCTGAAATCGTAGCTGTTGCAAACTGGATTAATCACTCGATGATTTGATCTATCAAGCTGCTTATCTAAAATCAAAAAGCTGCTGAATTTATTGATAATATATCGAGGATAGCTGTATGCAAGAGGATGAGAGGTAATGGGCTCTAATTAGAATTTCAAAAAATTAAGAATAAATATAAAACACCTCATCGCTTAATAATTAACCAAAATTTTATATAACAAGATAGTTTATGCATTTATTTTAACTCAATTAAAGATACTAGGAATAAAATATACTAATATTAATTAATTTTTTCATAGAAAATTAGCTGTAAAAAATAAATAATATCTAGCAAAAATTTATGGTTCAAATACTCCATCTAAACGAAAAGAAGGGATTCTATATTAAAATATATTATTTAATATATTAAGTAAGATCTAGATGTGAAAATTAAAACATTTTCTGATCGCTCTCAAAGAAAAAATGATAGCGCACACGTATTATAAATGATTACAAATGAGACAAAAATTGCAAGTACAGTAATCAGACCTTTAGAAACTGAGCTTTTGTTTAAAAGTAAAAAACATGCGCTTTCATTAAGCTCGCAACAACAATAAGAATCGTAGATATAATCACTAAATATGTGGTCCTCAAAAATATATCAACTATTATATATTCAATATTATTTTGATAATCCACTTCAGCATTGTTTATTTAATCTTATTGTAAATATATTCTAAACAAAGGTTATATTTTTATTGAATCCTATCCCGGTGAAGACGAATTGTACTTATATTCATGAAATCTCAGTCAATCCAAATCACCGTATTTTTACAAACGTTTATATGATGAGTTTGCAGTTTTTATGTTTTGAATCATTGTTTTAGATACGCACCTGGCATTCCGAAATAGGGCAATTTTTTTAGGATAATTTTATTTTTATTTATTCCACAAAGGTATTTATTATTGAACTGATCTATAAATTAAAACACGATAGAAGCAATGATATTAATTAGTAGCTTATTCAGCAGCGTTTATCTATATTGAATATTTACTTTATTATCCCAAGAGGAGATGTCAAGCTAATATTCTATTTATCTTGTTTAAAAATATATTATCAAATAAAAGTTACTAAAGAAATAATAGAAGTGTTATCTTTGTAAGCGTGGCTTTGTAAAAAAATTTTTTATTATCAAAATTAACAATAAAATTGAGATCAATACAAGCTGGAATCAAAACCGAAGCAAGATTCAAAGAGAAAGTACATTTATTTATTCGGTTAATAACAAAAACTTTAATTTTAGGACTGAAATTTTTTTATAACGGATATAAAAAAAAAAGCATTACAATTGCCTTGTGTCAATTTCTAGAGGTTATGAAGCTACTAGAGCAGCAGAGAGAAGTTAAGAAAAAATATTTTTTTATATTTTTTGTATTTTTATTTGCTTTTAAATCAATAATAGATATTTTTAAAATGTTAATATAAGCTTTCCTGGAACAGAAAGTGTTATCAAATAGTTGATTTTTAGTTAAGCCATACTGAATCTCGAATTAAAAAACTTTAATGATTTAATTTCCTCCCTTGAACCAATGCCCAGTGGGTATGGAGCTGCTTAGAGCGGCGGTGGGGGGGGTTGGTTGAAAAATTATTTTTGTAATATTTTTTTAACTTTTTAAATATTTTTTGATAGTTTATAGTACACTTTTAAAGTATGTTTAATAAACTCTGAGAAAAAAAAAGATTTAATTAATTAGAAAAATATCCTTTGTAAAGCTTATAATCTCATTGGACGGCTTAAATACTTTAAATACGAAACACATCATAACTATACTAATTATAAATATTTTCACATATAGTAATAGACTAAAAAAGCATTTTTTTAAATTTTTTTCTGAAAACCGAGATCGAAATGGGCAAGTTGGAAAACTACTTATCAGGGGAGAGTATAATGAATCTTTGGACCGGTATAATGCATGTGAATAATACAACATTATCGAGTAGGTATTGGCTAGATTTTTGGATGGGATAAGGACTGCACATGCTCTAATGGTATGGATAATTAGTAATTATTTAGCCGCCCTAATCTGATTTATGATACTTTCAAAGCTTTTCGAACAACAGACAAGATTTGATTAGAATTTTAATAGGAAAATTATATTTATTACATTTTATATAGCAGACTTTTTTTAACAAGTTATATAAAGCTAATTAACTACTCAACCCCACTATCAAAAATTTAGGGGTTATAAATCACATATTGTAATTTTATACTAACATAATTAATGGAAATGTAAAGAAAAGTAGAGAATTTTGATTCGAAAACGCACTATTTTCCGTTCCAGGTTTTCGGTATTTTTATGGGAGATTCTTTATGAAGGAGTCGTTTTATAGCGTCAAGTATTACAGCGTGTGTAATGAGTCTCCCATATGAAAAAAAATGGCTTTATTCTTACAAAAAAAAAAAAGCTTTTATTTTTAGCACCGCTGAAAAGGTAATTAAAATTTTTTGTTTTTTTTTAAATTATTAAATTGATCAACTGAATTCGGTTTTACTTTTAAATAGAGCTTAAAATTTTATCGAGCTTGTTTTTAAAAATTAATCGATTTATACATTAATAATGTAATATGCTTTAGCGTTGCCTATATTATAATGATATCATAAATTAAAACAAATTTCTTCATAGTAGATTTCAGAAACATTATTCGTAATGTATTTATTAATTCATATTAATTCTTTTCATAAAGCTTTAATAATGTTATAAATACCTTTTTTGGCGGTACGAGAAATTTTCTGATTTTATTTTTCTAGCTATCGCACAAGTAAAACTTCAATATGTGCGGATTTAGTAATTAATGACGTTTTGTCAAGAAAAATCTAATTTTAAATGATGTTATTTCGGTTCAAATGTTATTACTGTTGATAACTTTATACTTTGTAAACGATTTTTTAGGCCAATATTATTTTATAAAAGTTTGCTGGATTGTTACTATGAAATTTTTCTGGCTAATCTTACAAGAGAAAAAAGTAAAATGTTTGTCATGTGAGTGATATAGAATGAGAGCGTTATTATTATTATTATTATTATTCAATATTTTATCCTTATCTGGCTGATGTTTGTACAATTTCGGTAACCAAAAAAATATATGACTTTAGTTCATGAGATTATTTATAGCATAGTTAAATTCATAATAGAAATCATTAATTTTTGTCTCATTAGTGTTACTATAACTTTAAAAATAATAATTAATTTTTATCTAACCAAATAATACACATGAGCCAACATTTATTGAGTATTTAGGTTCAACGAAATGAAAATAACTTGTGTACAAAAAAATTCATGTTCATTAATAATAAAATGTACAATGTAGGAAAAAAATCATTTAGTATCATATTGGCTATTAGCACTTGTCTGTTAAACGCTCTTTAACCCTTTCACGATCAATAGACTATTTTTGGCCCTCTAAATATAGCCAACTATGATAAATTATATTATTTTAATTCATAGGCCTCAAGAAATACTGGATTTTTGTAAAATAGCAACAAATAATTAATTTACTTATAACTCGTAAACGAATCATAAAATTGAATTATTTAAAGAGTGTTGGAAGGGAGAGGGTTAAATTTCATATTTGTTAGAAAATTTTCACAAATATGACAAAACCTTCTTTGGGTGCTAATATTGAAAAATGTGGTATATATTGATACTCTTGTAAGGTAAAATATTTCCCAAACGCAGAATATAGAAAGTGGTTAGGGTGGGTGCATCAGTAGACAAATTATTTTGCACAAGTGGTTTTTATTTTTTTTCTTTAATTAATGAAAAAAATTACAATATAGTTATTGCATTATTTAGATATACTTTTTGATGGTATTAGAAGCAGAAAAGGCATTTTTTTATCAAACTTCAAAAAAGAGATAAGTTTCTTGGGGCTATTTAAAATTGCTACTGTAAGAGTATAATTTTTTTCAGGGGGAGGGGTCTATTAGAACTTTATCTATCTGGGTTTAATAAAAGGGACTTATATTCAAGGCTTTAACCCTTTCCCGCCCAACACTCTTTAAAAATTTTAATTTATTGATTCGTTTATGATTTAAAATTAAATTTATTATTTGCTGTTATTTTTCAATAAACCAATACTTCTTAAGGCCTCGGGATTAAAGTGTTTTAATATAACGATTGGTTATATTTCGAGGTCAAAAATAGACTACCGCCCGCGAAAGGGTTAAAGCTTCGGAATTAAAGTATTTTAATTGAACGCTATTGACTATATTTTGTAGATAAAAAACGGTCTATCTCGCGGGAAACGGTTAGTGTAGAATTTTTACACAGTAAAAACGAGTGGGGGAGATTGTGTAATGGATATTGCTTCGAGGAGCAGAACTTTTCCTAATAAGTTTTTACCACTTGGCAGTATTACATCAGTTTTTAAACGTTTTTAGAAAAAATCTTTGAATGTTATATTTGATACATCCAATAGCTTTGCTTAGTTTACATAAGCAAATAGGATTTGTATGAAAAAAATTTCCGCATCTCCTAAGAATATCCCATATAAATTACCAGATGCTAGTGATTTTTGGATTGGTAGTATTGCCTACTGAAATAGCCAACCCTTAAACCCTTTCTCGTGCAACACTCTTTGAAAAAATGTATTTTTGATTCGTTAATGATTAATAATGAAATTTACTTTTTGTTACTATTCAACCAAAAAACAATATTTGTTAAAGCCTCGTAGTTAAAGTATTTTAATTATACGCTGTTGGCTGTATTTTGTAGACCAAAAACAGTCTACCCCGTGGGAAAGGGTTAACTTGTTGGTAGACTATTTTTTGTCCACCAAAAATAAGCAATTGCATCAATAAAAGTTCTTAATTCTGAGCTTCACAAAAATTATGGCGTGTAGTTGAGTAGTAGCAATTTATAAATTTATTTATAAATCACTTGAGAATTGATCAATTCAGCTTTTTAAAGTGTGATAGGCGGGAAAAGGTAAAGGCGTTAGTTGGTAAAAGTGCACCAGGGGCTATTATTTCAACACCGGACGCATCAATAGCATAATTTTCTGAAAAGCCGAAAGCTTTTAATAGCTCAATCACTCATTGTCCTATAATAATGTGCAGTAATTACAATGAGCTATTGTTATTCGCCAGGGGGTAAAAAGCATTAAATAGGGGTACTAATAAATTAAAAAAAAAATAGCTCAAACTATCTTATTGGGATAGGTACAATACGTATTATATAATAAAAAAAGTGAGAATTTTGAGCGAAAAAATAGAGATGTGTATTTATGATTGATTAGGTAATCGGAGCACTATGGTTTCTAGGTATAATTTATCAAGCTTTATGAATAGTTTCTGAAATAAACGTAATCAGCATTAAAAAATTAAGCAGAGACAAGAAAAATTGACAATTGTAATTGGTTTGGATAACTACTGATTGTAAATAGGCAAGCTTTCGCTTATCAAAAAGATATAACTGATGGCTAATCACGATAATGCAAAATTATTGGTTTAATATTATAATTGGACCAGCGCTTACATAAACTGATAGTTAGAAATTTCTATATATAAATGTAATAGGCTGTAAAGGGAACATAAAAAATAAATTCAAGAATTTTGTACATTATCTAATTAAAAATCTTGCAGCTTATATAAATTATAAAAAAATACATACGGTTAACCTAATTGTATATAAAATATTATTACAAAATTGTATATTATGATTCGCTCAACTATTATAAGAAAAGTCGAAATTTGTTATTGAGATTCAGTAACATCGATAAAATCGATATTTTTATAGAAGGCAAGTTATGAGTAAAATGTTTGGAAACGAGTTTATTGTGCTTAAACCTTTTCTCGTCCAAAACTTGTTTAAAATACCAATTTATGATGCGTTTATGATTTATAAGCAAATTTACTATTTGCTGTTATGTTATAGTATTCCAATATATCTTAAGGCCTCAAATTAAGGTATTTTAATTGAATATAATATGCTATATTTAAAGGATCAAAAATATTCTATCGCCCGTGAAAGGGTTAAAAGTAAGGGATTACTACACTGCATAATCTGATAGGTATGATGATTCAGAAGAGGTGATATAATTGGTAATTTTATTTTATACTAATTGATACTGGCTAACTCTATACCATGAATAGGTTGTTTTTGAAATACCAAACGTAACCAACTGAATTCAATAAGAATAATTAAATTCGGAGATTCGTTCATTAATAGATTCATTAAAGAATCTCAGTAAACAAATAAATCATTTATAAGCACTATCGAATCAATAAATTATGATTTATGACCCTTTCACGGATGGTAGAATATTTTTCGGTCTATCAAATATATTCAACTGATTCCAATTAAAATTCTTTAATCCCGAGGCCTTAAGAATTATTAGTATATTGTTACATAACAGCAAATAACAAACTTGCTTAATAATCATAAACGAACCATGTAATTTTTTTTAAAGAGGTTTGGACGGGAAAGGATTTAAGAGGGTCTACCGGGAAAGAGATTGCTTACCAGTTTAAAATTCATATCATACCATTTGATAGCTAGATGTAATGATTTCATCGATTTAACCCTTTCCTATCCAACACTCTTTAAAAAAAGCAATTTTTTTATTCGTTTATGATTTATAAGTAAATTTATTATTGACTGTTGAAACACAACTAACGAATATTTCCTAAGGCCTCGGAATTGAGTTATTTTTACTGAATCCAGTTGGCTAGATTTGGTAGATCAAAAATATTCTACCGCCCGTGAAAGAGTTAAATATCATATAGAGTTAAAAATATAAGAGATTAACGAATATAAAATGGTTGATCATAAAATTCGAGGATTTGTGCGTATTTTTGTGAGCGGTTGGCATATTTTGAATTTAGATAAAAACAGAGAGGTAAGAAATAAATTTAGCTGTGTAAATAATATTAATTTATTGGATGAGTATCAACATAATATCAAGTAATAATAAAAAAGCACCATCCAATACATAGTCGCTTAGATAAATATACTGTCTAATAAGGAGATTTATCATTACAAGTATTCAAAATTTAATTTGTCGTATATAGGGGGCTCTTTTGAGAAGTGGATCACTTTCCGTTAAAATTTTCGTTCGCTTCGAATTTTATTTGGATTTATAGTCCAAAAAGTATATTTTATCAAATTGATGAACTAGTTTAGCCTATCACTCCACCTAATTATTATTGCAAACAAAATTACAAGGAAAAAAAATTCCTCTTCACCCTAAGAATCTCCGACATTACATGCTTTAATTCCTTGAGGGTAGATAGATTAAAGGTAATTGAGTCCAAAGATAGAGACGATTAGGAATAAAGAAAGGGGTAATTAGATGGATGGGTTCGAATTGCATAATGTATTTTGGTTGGATGGCATAAATGTAATTATAGATTGACTTTTTATTTTATTTATAAATTTGACACTGTTGAATTGTTTGTGCAGCTTGATAGCTACAAGCTGAAGTTTTATCTTTTTGCTACAATTTTTTTTTTTTGTTTTCAAGCAAAAACGGGTATTTTTTAAAATAAATAAAGTGATACTAACTAAAGCTCAAGATCATAGTTTGTTAAGTAGATATTTTTTTTAACATGCTTGCTTAGTTTGATTTATCAGATATGATATGCATATAAAAAGAACAATTAACGAGTTCAGTAACTAATCAATAATTTTTTTTCTCTGTAGTATTATTAGAGTAATTTCTTTCTTGAAAGGGAACATAAGAAAATCAGGAATTTTACTTGTGATGTTTAGTTTAGTGTTTCCTCAATTAATACTAATAAAAAAAGAAAAATGATAAGCCAATTTATAATTAAAAGGAGATTAATTAATAAACGGCAACAAAAGCGTGGGTTTAGAAAATGTTAAAAGGGAATAATGGTAATTAGGATTACAAAATGAATTCTGTATACCAATAAATTGCATGATTTTAGTAGAATTTTATTTTTTTTTTATTCGCTCAAATTGACGAGAAAATATTCATTTTTGGACTTCAATCGATCACACATTTAATTCAATTCTTTTGTGTAATGACAATTTTGAATAATGGTTTCGTCTGAAATGAGTAAAAACAAGTCGAGAAATGTTATGAAACAATATTAACATGGAATGACTATCATATTTAATAATAAATAAGAAGAACGAGGGAGTGCGTTGGGTGGATGCAGCCTATAGATGACTATTATTGGTTATAGTTTGTAACTTGTTGGATATAGAAATCCTGAGTACAGTTTACAAGGATGATTTTGTCATGCCAAAAAAAAAAAAAGTAGTTCAGCTATCAAAATGAAAAAAATTTTGCGGGTCAACTTTCATTGTTGCATTATTTACTATTAATTACTAAAATTTCGTTTAGCTAAAAGTTTATCTAGACTTTTATTTTATTTTTTTTTCAAAATACTATTTAGCAATACCATCTAGCTTTTACAGATTATCAGCTCATAAGAAAAAAAAAGTGAAACAATAGTGGTTGTTTCCTAAATAAACTAGCTATAATTTAAAGCACTTGTTAGATTTATTAAATTGCCATATTTTTTTATATTTTGTATACAAGTTATGCAATTTTCTGCGACTTGCAAAAATAAAAAGCTATACAAGTATGATGAAAAATATGGCATTACCAATATATTGGGTTTTTATATTTTTTTTATTGATTAGGGCGTATGGATTTTTGTTAATGAAAATCAAGTTATATTTATTTATTTATTTTGAAATTGGATAATGCCGAATCACGGAGCTAACAGACTAGCATTTGCACCGTGGAATAGTGTGGAGAATGTAATATATGTGGGAAAAACGAGATTAGTTTTTAGTTGATTGTAATTTTCAAAATAAACTTTTTTTGACAATATAGTGGATGAACCAGTTATGGCAAAGAGCTAAATGGGATTAATAAGTGGCTAAAATTAAGACTTTTAGCGAAAAGAAGGGACTTTTTTTTTTTTAGGTCAAGGGATTGGAGCAACGATATATTTCGAGGCAAAAACTAGAGGGAAAAAATAGGATAAAAGGGGGGGCAGTCATCCAAGCTAGTGGATATGTTGACACTTGGCATAGAAGTTCTGGTTACTTGGAAACGTTTATTTTTTTTTTTTAATTGAGGAAATGAGGCAGACCATTTGTGGGGAAATGGAACAATAGCTAAAAAGGATGCGTAGTTGGTATGCGCAAAGAATCTGCATGCAGATAGTGTATTCTGAGTTATTTGCAGGTAAAGGAGAGAATGGCGGGGGTGAGTTTATCTTCTCCACAGTTGGTGCTTTGTTTGAGATTTGTGGGCTCAATTCTAACGGAGACTCGCGTAGGCTATGGATCATTGGCTCAAGCCTTATTTTAAACTTGTTGTTTCAAAGCCTTTACAAACGCTAATGGAGATAACATAGAGCAGAGAAGCATTTGGCACTTAAAAACTGATAAAGGCAAATTACAGGATTGTTTGTTATGTAATTTAATCTATAAATTGTGACAACTCAAACACACCGCTTTATCATAATAGAAGCTATAAGACCAAAAAAAGGAAACCCAGCTAGAAACAACGTGCTTTACATAACAAGTGCAAATGGAACAAGTGCGTATATTATGTAATAATTCTCAGGTGAATGGATGAAAGATACATATATAATTTAAGTAACACTGACTAATTCCATGCATTTGGCGAGTGTAAATCATGCATTGTTTTCGTTTTTGGAAGTATTCGAGCAATTGGGTGATGATTAGGGATCGACTATAATTATCTTGTAAAGTGTGTAGATTAGCAATCATCGCCCATTACAAGGCGAGTAAATACTACTGGACACTCAATGCTCAATACTCATTATTCATTGGTTTGTGATTTTCGGATTCTGGACGAGAATACACCATGGCCTATAAAAGGGCAAACCCTTTGGAGAACCCAACAGTTTGTAGCAACCTTTGCGTAATACACGCTATCATTAGAAATCGAAATGGATTATCTTTAGATGTTGATGCTTTCGAATTGTCTAAAAGAGTTCAGCGGCTAAATTGTATCCATTTTGACAGACAATAAGCTACTAGCTATGCAATAGGCGCCCAATTATGCAGCTGCTACCCAAAAAAGCTTACCCATCAGCAAGTTGAACTTTATTTTATGGTTTGAAATAAGCTAACTTCGAGCGTGAACTTTATTTTATCACAAACGGTTATTCTCTTATAATGAATCTAAGATAGCTTTCTCCACAACTATGGAATACAAAGGGCCTAACTGGCGCTCATTCTTCATCCGCCAAAGAGAATATGCCAATTAAACAAGCAAAAAGGACGCCAATTAAAAATAAAGGGTGTCAATTAAATAATAAAAAGGTGTAAATTAAAAAAAGGATTCCAAACGTCGTCGTGTGTTTTAGCTAATGAAAAGTAATGGGAAAGTAGATGTCCAGACTGAAGAATGTTACGTTTAGCCTATATTCTCCAAATTATTGAGCACAAATTCGCAACTTGTGTAGGTCACTGACGCCAAAATTAAAAGTCGGTACCAATTGAACGCTGAAAATTCATGGCTTTCGCTGATACATCAACTGAAACACATTTATTGGGTACCATATATTGCCTCTATTTTTCTTACCTATTTGCTGACTTTTCTTGCCACAGTTTAAACGATTCGCCCTCTTTTCCTGCTTAACCATACAATATTCGCTCGCTTTTTCTTGTCACAGATGCTGGCATTTCACCATTTTCCCTAAAAAGTTTTATAAACCTGATTGTTGCCTATTTCGCGCTAGTAATCGAAAACCAACAACTAATACCCTTAACCTGATTTTACTCTGCATATATAAAGGCCTTTTTTCTCACAAGCCTTTTTGTTTATTTTTAGTTTTTTTTTTTTGGTTCCCATTGATTTTTTTTCTCTAAAGTTAATTCCTCGTCTATGAACCATTTTAATCTTACACACCAACCCTCCTCCCCTTACTCTGTTCTATAACGCAACTCACTTTTCTTAATTCTCAGCTTCAATTCGCTATTTTATATATACATACATTTCTTGAGCTCACTATTACATCTTTGAGCTATCCGCTTTTATTTTATTTTATTTTATTTTATAGTATCGTATTCTTATCTATATCATTAATACATTGATAACCTCCCTATTACTAAATATAATTTCATCAACTCAACTTCTATTTATCCTTATAAAATTAACCTGTTTCAAAAATGGACGACATAGTATCTTTCCAGTTTACCCAAGTAAAACAAAATGATTCTCATCGTGATCAAATGTAAACTCAAGATTTCATTTTTTCTATTCTTTTTCACCCTCCCAAAATATTAAACTCAACTACATCTCCTATCAATATACATTTAATAACTCTTTTAATCCATTCATTCAAATAGATCTTTTGAGCTCAAAATCAGACAGCAGCCCGAGCATTCAAGAATGTGCGGAATTGGCGAAAAAGGTACCTTCAACACCCCCGAATTCCTCGTCCATAGACTTTCCCACAATTATATTCTCTTATATGCTTACTCTTAACTCTCATGTATTTATTATATTTTACCTAGCTGATAGAAGGCCTATTGATCCACCTCCCATTATACAACTAGAAGTATTTGATCCCACCTTACCAGGAAATAGAAGGTATACATCCTCCCCTCTTCTCCCCTCTTTTTCTCCATACATACACTCTCACAGCTATTTAACCCACCCACCCTTCATCTTTCTTTTTTTTTTTCGAATAGGCAATTTTTGCATAATCCATACTACTTTATGTACACGACTTTGATCAGTGCCAATGGAATGGAAGAACTTTCTATTCTTCCCGACAGAAAAGCGAGGGCTATAACTGGCTCTTCTGTGTCTTCTCTTTCTTTTCTTAAGGATGACACTGGTAAAGATGGCGCATTTTTTGTCTTCCCTGATTTATCTGTCAGATGCGAAGGAGTATACAAACTAAAATTTCTATTATTCGAGATCGTCGGGTAATTATTCTTATTTTAACTATCCCTCTTAACCTGCACTTACGCTCATTTCTTTCAGTCACCTAACATTTTTCTATCCTATATATTAGATCCACTGTATATTTTTGTAAATCAGCTGTTTCATCGAAATTCACTGTATACTCAGCTAAGAAATTCCCTGGAATGGATGGTAACTATCTTATTTTCTCGCTTTTGCTCTTTATTTGTTCCATATCAACAAATATATATGTTTTCTCTTTCAATCTAGAGTCAACGCCGTTAACAAGACTATTTGCAGAGCAGGGTCTTAAAATCAGGGTTCGAAAGGAACAAAAACCTTCAAAGTAATATAACTTTCCCTTAATTTATACCATTTTTATAGATAAAAAGCATTAAGC
The DNA here is from genome assembly GCA_001970855.1 of Smittium culicis. NCBI lineage: Eukaryota > Fungi > Kickxellomycota > Harpellomycetes > Harpellales > Legeriomycetaceae > Smittium > Smittium culicis. The sequence continues at coordinate 50,337 of LSSN01000032.1, forward strand.
GTTAACATGACTATAAATTTTCTCGTATAATTTTTTTTAGAATTAGAGGCGATAGAAACCGTCAGCTTAACCTAATACCCGACAATAACGAGAAATATTATAGAAAACAATCTTATGAAACTAGCAACCATTCTAACTACACGCCAGTAAGCGCTCCTGAAAATTTCAGCAACCATCCTGATTACGATCGCTTCCACGGCCAAACGCCTGATAATTCACAATACAATCCTCATTTTTCTTACAGGAATTCTAGGCCATATGATATATATGCCAATAATCACTTCCTACCCAACCGAAAAACTCTGCCGGGAGGAAAAAAATCTAGCATTCATGACACTCAAAACCACTATCTTGCTTATGATAGCAAAAATGATTCACACAGAAGAAGCCATACAAGCCCAAATCGAGATCCTGACCATAATAATCCTAGGTTTACTCGAGATATTGGAAATCAACATCTTTTCAAGGGTGATAATTATGACCAATACCATAATTATCATAACAGCAAAAAGGATGACTTTATTCCAGCTAGGGATCTGAAAATGAGCGAGAAGGAATACCTTAGCTACCACCGAAATCAAAATGCAAACCAAAGAGACTATAATCGTCCACCTCGAGACATTCCTAAGCTCCAGTTAGCCGGGATTCCAAGTAATATAAATTTTACTAATAAGAGGATGTCAAGTAACGATGTTGGATTTTATGACCGAAATAAAGAGCCATATACCGATGATTATAGACAACCAGGTGCGTTTTACAACCCGAGCTACCCAAGAGACATTAAAAGCGACAGAAATTTACCAGAATCAAATGAATCTAATTCGCCCTTAAGCCAACGAACTAGAATTCCCGAAAGCATAAAATTTGGGCAAACGCACCTAGAGCTCAATAATCCTATTTATTATAGAAACACACCTAAAACTAGGAATATTAATTCTTCCCCTCAATTACATAAATCTCACTTTATTTCGGATCAAAAACCAGTTCCTCCAACTGGGTTCATTGATCGACTAAACCATTTAGAGGCGCCAGATTCAACAACTTCGGTTGTTATTCGTGATAGTTCAAACAAATATTCGTACAACGAAAAGAAATTCTCAGCGGGATCTTCAGTGCATAGAATCAATGATGAATATCCTCGAGATTTAAGGTTCTATAACACTCACACTGTTGCCACAGACATTCCTCCATTGCATGCTATGAAGAGAAAATCAACTAATAACGTAATTTAATATTTATTAAATATTTTATAAAGATTAAAACGTAACGTTATTTGTATTTACTAAAAGTATTATTATGCTTTTTCTTTATAGGCTGATTATAGATTCCCTGAATCAGAAATGTACCCCAGAGCTAATGAATACGATTCTATAGACGCATCCAACAAAAGAAGCGGTTTTAATCACAGCGGCTACGATATGTCATCGAGATCAGAATCACCAAAAGCTCGACGAATAACCGTTAGCGACTTGCTGATTAACGAAAACTCTAACAACAGCTCACCAATATAATATATTCATTTTCCTCCCCTCAAAAATAAACATTACTTTTTTTTATAAAAATCAAAAAATTACATGATAACCTAGAGCTTAATATTTTAAAAAAAAAGGAGCATTCCTTTTTTTTTATATTTACTTTTTTTTTGCCTATATTAAACTTTTTAACTTTTTCTATTACTGTTTCTTTTTTTTTTTGTAATTACTTGAATGTATTACTCTTGAAAATATTACACTGTTTTTTTAATATTTAATCCAAATTGCGTTTTAACCCTCCAAGTCCTGACTTTTTCAAGTTTCAAATTCTTGAAGAACACATTTGAATTTTGGAATGCATATTTAATGCACTCTAGGGCTTGGAGGTTTAAGAACCCATAAAATGTAACCCTTCCCCGCGCGGTAGACTATTTTTGACCCACCAAATATAGAGAACAGCGTTCAAATAAAATACTTTAATTCCGAGGCTATATTAATTATTGGTATACTATAAAATAACAACAAATAACTAACTAGTTTGTAATTTATAATCGAATCATAGATTTGATTTTTTAAAAAGCGTTGAACGAGAAAGGTTTAACCCTTTCGCGGGCAGTAGACTATTTTTGACCCTCTAAATATAGTCAATTATGGCCAATTATAGTACTTTAATCCACAGGCCTTAAGATACATTGGTATATTGTTTAATCACAGCAAATAATAGATTTGCTTTTAAATAATAACCGAATCATAGAATTAGTTATTTTAAAGAGTGTTGGACAGGAAAGGGTTAAATAAAAAAATTTCATTTTAGATAATAAGGCGTAAAAAATAATTAGTTACTGTTAGGTTAGTGAGGGGCCATTGACTAACGAAAAAATAATATTATTTTAGTGGATTTAGTAAACGAAAATGTGAGTTTTTTTTTTTTTTGCCTCTTATTTGTGATTGGACCTAAAATCGATTTGTATGTCTCGCAGCATTCAATCGGTAGTAATAGCTTCCTAAAATCGGCCAAGATTAAGCTAAATGGCATTTTGGTGAAGGGTATGGGGGAATGGGAAAAACTGTAAACGACAATATGTAGAGCTTGTTTACTCTGTGCCAATAAAACCTTTTTTAGGGATTATTTTATAAATCCCGCAATATTTTTTCCCCACTCTTTTTCACACCCCTCGTCCATCCCATATCCTGGGGAGAGGGATGGGTGTAAGGGAAGTGGCAAGATAGTGGATTCCAAGCATATTGATTTGTAGAATATGGAAAAGGGATATTTTTTTATCTAGGCAATGTTGAAAATCAGCATAGATTTTTGTGCTAATTATTATATCCGGTTGGGGTTGAGGGAGATTATAAACTGCACTTTTTTTTAATGTAAAATCTTCAAATCTCCCGACTTTATTAAATACATAAACCCCACTAATTTTTTTTTTTTTAGGGCAAGCTATACCTATGCTATAGAAATAATAGGCTTAAAAAAATAGGAGATCCGAAAGGGAGCGGGAAGGACGGATTGAAGGAGGGAGGATAAATCACTTGATTGTTCTTTATTTCTTTATTTTGAAATAAAAAACGAATAAAGTAAACATGAATTTTGCTGCGCTTTTGGTTTTTGGTCCGGTTTCGATGCCTATTTATTTTCAACAAATTTTTATTTACGTAGAATTGTAAGCTGGATCTCATGACTGCTGGTATTAATTAAATCTAAGGGTTTTGAAACGCTTTTTTTTTGTCTTTCTCAGAGTTCTTTTGACATAATTTAAAAACGTCGGGTCTAAATCACTTGTTTTATTATTATCGCTATTCTCAGCGAAAATTTTTCTCGCGTCTACAAATTAATTTTTGCCTAGTTTTAACTGTGGATAAATAGTATTGCTTTTTATTATTTGTTTGTTTGTTTAGGAATGATAGTGATGATTTTTTACTTTTTCTTTCATTCAGCTATCTCCAATCCTCCACCAATTAATAATGACAGCATAAGTAGACTAAATAGTCATCCAACGGAATAAGCGTTCCCAAAAAAGTTTATATAGCCTATCCAAGAAAAAGAAATGAATAATTATATATCAACGCCTATTTGGAGTGCGTTTATTATTTAATATTCCAGTTAAAATTTTTTATTCCATCTAAAATATTTTCTCATTTCCTATATAAGAAAGACCTTTATAATTGTTCTTTATAAATAAGAGAGCCTAATAGCTAATACATTAAAACAATTTAATGGTGCTTTACTACTAATGATTATGGTAAGAGAGGGGTGAATAAGAGATGAATCAATTTGTTGACCAATAAACGCTATAAGTTATTGGCTATTAAATCATCATTCATCACTTTTTGTCTATAATAACACCTGAACCACTAAACTAAAATATCCTCATTGATTTTCCAGTTAATCAAATTTAGAAATAGAGAAAAAAATTGTAATAATTACAGTTATGGAAATTCGGGTGATTCTGAATAAAGCCGATTGATAATTATCGCCCTTACCTATCCAAAAAAAAAAATCAAGTCATGATAATCATATTCAATTGGCTAACTCTTTATTTTTTTTATGAAACTTTGCTCATTTAACTTTATTTACTCCAAAGAAATCTTTTTATAGCTATTTATTTTTTGATTGGAATATGGAATTATTATCAAACTAATGCACATTTTGACGCTATTAGTAAGATTTTGAAAACTATGTTGATTAATCAATTTCGAAATTGAATATTTTATCCACACGCTAAAGTTTTTTTTCTTAACCCTTTCCTTTCCAACACTCTTAAACAACCCGAATTTATTGATTCGTATATGATTTATACGTAAATTAATTATTTTCTGTCTTTCAACAAAAAATCAGTATTTCTCTAAGCCTTGGTATTAAACTGTTTTTAATAAATTCAGTTGGCTATATTTTGTAGGTCAAAAATAGTCTGCCATAGTGAAAGGCTTAAAATCAAATAGCTTGTGCATATCATCGTCAAATCATTAATGTGTATCATAGTGGTTTTTTCAGCGTCGTGATTAATTTCAGAGTTTGGAAAATTTTATTGCTAGAATTCAAAAAAAAAAACGATTATTTGTTTACGCAATCTCACATTACGCTTTAACCCTTTCCCGGCCAACATTCTATAAGAAAATCGATTTATTGATTCGTTTATGGTTTATATGTATATTTATTATTTGCAGCAATACTACATTATACCAATAATATAAAGGCCTCGAAATATGACATTATTAATCTAATTTGCTAACTTTGGTAAATCAAAGATGGTCTACTGCCCATGAAAGGATTAAAAATAAATAGGAATTTTGTGCATGTTTTTTTCTTTGCGTTTTCGGTGTAAATCTTTAAACCCTCCCCCCCCC
>LSSN01000033.1:9184-29374 GCA_001970855.1 Smittium culicis
TTTTTTTTGTCTCGGAGAGTTTATTAAACAAATTTTTAAAGTATACAAAAAACTATAAAAAAATAATTTTTCAACCGACCCCCCTCCGCCGCTCTAGCAGCTCCATACCCACTGGGCATTGGTTCAAGGCTATTTCCTCGTTTCGTTATAAAATTTTTATTTGCTAAAAAATTAAACTATTCTACTTGTTGGTCATTTATTTTCTATGCGATTTTATACGCTGTAACTCTTTACACTATAAAATGGCACCTTTATAAAGAATCGCCCATTTGTAAAATATTAACGATTTTTCTATATTTCGAAACACTGTCCACTTAACCCTTTCCGGTGCCAACCCTCCTAAACATATTAAAAATCATAATTGGATAAGCTTATTTAAAATAATTTGTTATTGGATATGTAAAATTTATCGGCCAATGATTTATTAATTTATTAATATAATTTATCTGATTTTTATTTGGTTGGATAGTTTTGGTAATTCAAAAAAATCTAACCACCCATGAAAGAGTTAAAGGGCTAGCTTGTAAAAAAGAATGTGTACAATATGTTATGTGGTATAAAAGACCTAAAACTCAATTAGCAAATCAAAATACTATTTTGTAAGACATTTTTCACCTAAATCTTAGACTACGAATTTTCTAAAAAATGGGGGGAATAACCTACTTTCATTTTTCTTTCGCCTCCGTGAGTTTATTAAACACAATTTACAATTACATAAAATACTTATAAAATATTTTTTAAAAGGTAAAAAATGGTTATAGAATTGAAATTCTACTGTACTCCAGCAGCTTCATACCCTCAGGGAATAGACTATGCACTAAAAACAATTTTTTTATGTATATAAATCACACTAATTAGACGCAATATTTTACATCTTTGTGGTGTTAAAAAAATATTGTTTAATAAATATAAAAGACCACTGGTTCCCAAGAATTCCTCTAGCTTGATATGAAACTTGTAGGAATAAAAGGTAAGACGAGAAAATGATTTGGGAGATTCTTTATGAAGGAGTCATTTTATAGTGTAAAGTGTTGCAGTGTATAAATTTGAATTAAAAAATTATAGCCAATGAGCAAAATCGTTGCTTTTTTTTAGCAAATTATAATTTTACAATTAATAGAATAAATAGAAAAAACAAAATGCCTTTTCTATGCCGCCAATAATATTTACATTTTATACTGTCCAAGCCAATAATATTAAACTGCAACAAAGTGCCCTCTTCGTTCAGAATCCCCAACTTGTATTAGATTGCTATTTTGCTTTTTTTTATTGGTTTTCACTAAAAAAAGCACTAAATACTTGCTAAGTAATTAAAAAAAAAAAAGTCTCATTTGAACCGATTCCCAGCGGGTATGGGACTGCTAGAGCGGCACAGGGGAGTTGGTTGAAAATATATTTTTTTAATATTTTAGCTAGAAATATTTTTTGATAGTTTTTTGCATACTTTTAAATTTTATTTAATATGCTCTTTGTGAAAAATAAAAAAAAGCCTATGGTATTTTTCATACTTTTCGAGTAATCTCTATCGATGATTAAATATTTGGGCAATTCTTTATGAAGAGGTCATTTTATAGTGTAAAGAGTTTCAGTGTAAAAATCGCATAAAAAACAATCGGCCAATGAGTAGAATAATTTACTTTTTTAGCAAATAAAAATTTTATATCGAAATGAAGAAATGGAAAAATCAAAATTCCTTTTTAACTCCACCAATAATACTTATAAAAAGTGATTATACAGGCCAATAACATTAAACTGCAACAAAGTGCTCTCTTCGTTCAGAATCTCCCATTTTACTAGCAAGTTTATTTAAAATATATAAAATTAAATATAAAAAAGTTACTAAATTAAAGATATCTATCGTGAAGTAGTAATATGAGTACTCATATTTTAATGCCCGATGTAAAGTCGTGAGACTTGTTTTTAATTTTAGATATTTGTTATTTTTAAATGTAAAATAAAAAAAAAACAGTTATATAAGCAAAGCTAATTTTATCTTGTTTGCAAGTGACAGTATGATTTTTTTTAATGAATCAACTAAATATTTAATTTTCAAACGTAGCTGCTTATTGTTAAAAAATCGCTAAAAAATAAAAAAAATTATAGACTTTTGCGTAGATTCGCAATGCTCAATTTTGTAGCATCAAGCTGAGCCATTACTAGTTTATTGATGATTGCAGCGTCAGAAACTTTATTGACCAAGTCGTTATACTCTTTAACGTTTATTAATACTTTGGATCGGTCATCGCTGGGATTAATATGAGGGTTAAACGAGATAAGCTTTTCGTATAAAATAGATCCTATTTTGAAATTGTTTAAGACTATACTTGGGTGTGAGCTAAGTACATATTCAGAATATTCATAAGGCATAATTTCCAATAATACATTTTTGATAACTAGGACTAAAATTTTGATCAAATCGTCGATATTTAATATCATTAGTCTTGTTTCGATAAACTTAATTGCTTCATCATCAGTATTTTTCGTTGAGTTTGTATTGAAGAACCTAAAATCGCTAGTAGATAGTAACCTAAACTTGTGTTTTTTCCTAGAGTTAGACCTTATAAGGCTTTGGTGGGCTTTTACAACTGGAGTTTTTGAGGTAGTAGTGCCTTTAGGATTTACTCTAAGTGAAATATTGCTGAAAAGCTCAAGAAGTGTCTCATAGTCATTGTTTACAGAGGAACTGTTGGCCAACTTGTGGTATAATTCGCTTATAATACTTTGCGAATCAGGTTTTCCGATTTGGGCCCCATCTTTCGTCATTGGTTTAGAATCAGAGCTAATAAGGATTAGTTTTATGACTTCAACAATTTTGATTTTGGATAGATTAATGTCCATTTTATAATTATTGACCAATTCTTCTCTTTCATCCAAACGTGATTCCCAAGAAGCTCTAAATTGCTCGAAAACATCGCTTGAAATTGATTTTGATTTAACATTGTCGATATTTATTAAAAGTGACTCTATCCTATCGACTAACGAATTTTTTGTAAAGTTGGCTTCTGATTTGTATAAATTATAGCTTTCCTTAATTTTTTTTAATTCATTGGATAAATTAATGTTCTTTTTCTTCAAGTCAATCAATGCCAGATCATTATTTAGTCCATCAAGGTCTATAATAGATTTATCAGACACAGCACTTTCATATATGGCGCTGTTTTGGAATTTATCTACGTATTTTTTTATCGATTTAGAGCGATAGCTGCTATGATAGCTAGCAATAGAACTTGACCTATTTAGGTCAGAAAGTTTAGATTTAGGTACCTGATCTATATTATTGTATGAATCAGAAGAGGTTTTCTTGTTAGTAAAATCGTCAATTGAATTGATTTTATTTAGTCTATTCAAAGAATAAGATCTTCTAATATCTCCATTGTTGGAAAATCTCTCCAATGTCCCTGTATTTGAGTTATCATTGGTATTCAAGTCATTTGAGCTTACAATATTCGAGTGATCTGATCTCAAATCGAAAATACTGAGCTTGAGCTTTAATATATTGGATTTTAATTCCTTTTCAATTTTTTTATAAACTCGAATTTCGTTTCTGAGACTATTGTTGGTATCTTCTAGCATAGATTTGCTTTTCAGGTATTCGCTCTGAAGCAACAACAGGTTATTTTCAAGAATTGCAGACTTTTCCTGATTTGATTTTAAAATGTTTTTGTATTCTTTAAGCTGAGTTTCATAGCTTTTTACAACTCGATCATGTTGTACAGTCAAATCATCAAGATCATTATTTGGAGTTTTAACAACAAAAACGTCATTTTCAAGAGGCGTAAACTCTATACTAGAAGATTTCAAAGAGTCTGCACTTTTTATTCCAGATTCTACAGGAATCATTAATGAATTATCACTATTACCACTATTACTAGATTCGTTAGATTTCTCAACTTCAAGCGATGTATCAATACTTGTAAAATCGAACGAGCTTATTTCTTCATTTGGAGTAATCAAGCCAGAAGACTCTGAAATAATTTTACATATCAGGTTTTTATTTTCCTCAGAAAATCTGTCCTTTGGTATTTTTGAATATGGCAGAATTTCGATCATTAGCTTCTTTAAAGATGAAATTTCATCTTTCAGCAGCAATGTGTCGCTTTCTTTTTCAGAAGAGGCTTTTGTAGATAAGCTGGGAACATTTATAGTTTCAGTCTCAGTTTCGTTTCCAGCTAATACTTCACTTTCATTAGAATTAATATCGTTGTAATCATGTTTGTTTGTTTTTATTTCATTTAATTCATTATTCTTAAAAACCTTAGATTGATTCTTTAAGAACTTATTTTCGTTAATTAATGCATCAATTTCGCTGATGCAATACTTTGCAATTAACTCGATACATGAGTTAATTTTATTAAGTTGATGTGGTATAATAGAAAAATCTTTTTCTTCATTTAAAGAATTTTCTGAGCTGGAGTAAATTTTTTTTAAACCGCTGTTAAATTCTAACTCGAGAGTTGCTAGGTTATCTTGATTGATATTATCTTTCAAATCTATTTCATTTGTTATTTTGTCGTTATTTAAGGATATTAGAGATGAAATTAAATTTTTAAGTTTTGGAGCAATTGAATTTGATTCGGCTATTATATCAGAGCTAAGCGAGTCATTAACTTCGATTAAATTCAAAATATTTTGAGTTAAGAAGTTTAGTTTATATTTTTCGTTTTCAAACCCTACTTTTAAGGATTTTTTAATTTCATTTAGTTGCTTTTTTAATTTTCTCACTTTCGATTCGAGTGCTGAATTTTTAGAGTCGTCTAACGAAAATAAATTTATACTAGTAGCAGAGGAATTATCCAAGTTATCTTGTTCTATATTAGAAATACTGATATCCAAGTTCAACAGATCACGAGATGGGATTAGTGATAATGGAAACTTAGGTCTTGACAAATTATCAGGAAGCGATCGCTTTTTAGATATTATGGCTTTTTTGGGGAAGTATACCTTGTCCTGGATAAGAGTTGTTTGAGACCTTAAGTCAGATAAGAAACTTTGGACTAAATCCTTAATAGCACTTGAACTGACGAACAGAGGATCAGTTAGCGATTCTAAACTCTGTTTGAAAGCTTCTTCGGTTTTAGTTTTGGTATTAAAAGATAATTCGTCTTCGTTTGCCATATAACCAAAGCCTAGGATAGAGTTTATTTTCTCTGAGGAATCTGAAGGGTTGTTATTAACGAACGATTCGGATAGAAATACATTATATTCATCATTTTTTTCAATTACTATCTCGTCTTTATCGGCTGGATCTGAGGGAAAGATATTAACTGATGAGCTGTCAACTGAAATTTGACTTGATAAGCTTTCTTTAGAATCATTAATTTCGTACAGTATAGAAGAGCTTTTTTTTGGGATTGAAGAATCATCGACTACAGATTTTGTTTCAGTTACACGTTTAAAGCTAGATTCGTTTGGGGTATCTGCTGAATTTTTATTAATTATATTTATTAACTTTTCGTCAAATGTAACTTTATTCTTTCCTGGAAAATTATCAAAATGTTCTTTACTAGGAGAGCTGATGCGAGTAGAAGAGGTATTGCTTTCACTTTTTGGTATAATTTTGCTAATGTCACCAATTCCATGATTTATAGCTTTATTTATCGCTGTGGGTTTTGGGGGTAGGTAGGAACTACTCATAGTAGTAAACGAAGGATCTTCACTTAAACGTGGAGAGTCATAGGCGTTAATATTATCTCTCTTTATTTCTGGATTATTTAATATAGATAAAAAGTTGTTATCGATCACATCATTTATAGCGAGCCTTTCATGTTCATCTGGACTAGTATCCTTCAATTTATCTTCTTTTTCAGTTGATAGGCTATTTGTGTATGGTATGTATCTGGTGGGATTGTAAGACCGCATAGATCTAAAATATTTAGAATCTGTGTTAGTCCTAGTTGACATTACTGAAATTTCATCACTACTATCATCAATACCATCTAATTCAACGCGATCCCATTCAAAGAAATCGTCAAAACTTGCTCTGTCATGTGAAATTGAAAATTTAGGAGGTTCGAGGATTACCGAAGAAGAGTCATACGCGATATCTTCAGCAAAAGGGTTAGGATTTCTTAATGGGTGAGAACTCTGGCTTGCAAGAAGGTTTTTATAGCTATTTTCTATAGTTTTGTTAAATCCATGGTTTGATGTTAATTTTGAGGGCTGTAATGTTGAATTAGGTTTGATATCTGAGTATAGTTGATCTGTTTTTGGTTTGCGGAGAGAAATGGGATCAAATTTTTGTTCAATTAGCGAAGTTTTAGACCTAGATTGAGATACACTAGCTTTAGAGGTGAAATTTGATCCACTAAGTGGAGCTGAAATTTTGAGTGATTTTAAATCATTTCCGTAGTTTGAAAAAGCGATACTACTTTTGTGCTTTTTTTTGTAGCTTAAGCTTTTCTCCTTTTTATTTGGCTTTTTTGTGTAAACAATGGGGTCTTTAAGTGCTGATAAAAAGTCTATTTCCTTTTTTTCAACTCCTTTTTTTAAATATTTAGAATCGCCTTCATTGTCTTTGTCTAAGTTTTTTTTCATAAACCTCTATATAAGTACAAAATAAAAAAAATTAGGTATAATTGGTATGAATATGGTTTAAAGCAACTTACCAGAAATTTTTTCATAATATCAACTCTATTAAAGGTTAATTTAAAATTAGTATTGGGGTTATTATTGATATCAGAATTTCGTGAAGAACCAAGCGAGGTTAATAAAAAGAAACAGAATTAAATTTATTCCATAACTTGATTTATCATTAACTAAAAAGAAATTTGTGGATGCCCTGCTGAGTAGGCGTTTAATAACATTAGTATAAGGCAAAGTTAGTACAATTCTTGAAGCAGTATTAGAAATTCTTTCCATTAAATTTTACTGACCAATGAGTATTTTAAAGCTGCCTTGAAATACATAAAATTTACATTTAGCGTACAAAGTTCACATCAACGCTGTACAGAAATTAGATACCACAGCCAATTGCGCCTGCGCCATTAGCTTCAACGTGCCAAAACGAGCTTGGCCGATTGTTTTTAAAGCCTTGGAAATTACGTAGCACTTTTTGAAACGCTCGCATTTAGTTGTGCTGTAGGCTTTAGTTGTCCTCCAGACAGCTGATTAACCTAAGCCTCAAGCTTTAGGTTACTTATTTTCAGTTACTGAATCATATTCCAGGACACTAGCTAAGTAGCCGTATGAACGGAACCAAATTGGTTTGCAATAAAAGATATTCGCTAAATTCCCTTCTATTACTTCATTTCGAACGAATATAAAAAATCATTATCAAATTCTCATTAATATTTATCTAATAGGTGTCCGATTAGATCCTAGTTTGTTTTTCCGTCTATTTATTATGTTTTAATAGCTCTAGTTTTACTAATCAAAACTGGAAAAGTCATTCTCTAAAGCCAGTATAGGCAGTAAAATTAAATTTTCAAATGCTTCCAGAACAATTACACCATTTCATTATGGCATTTATTAATTCACATCGATAACCCCTACTTTCTCGTTCTACAATTTTACAACTAATAGAAAACAGGTTACTGATACTGAGTTGAAGGCAAAAGATATAATGCGCATCCAGAGCCATGAAGCTTTCTTTTTTTTTTTTTTAGTGCGCTATTTCTAATCAATATTTGCTTTTCACATCCAAACTCGAATTAGAATAGTGCCTATAACCCCTACCACTAATCGACGATTAACTAAATATTAAGGATTGACAATAATAACTATTTATCTCATTTTAGATATATTTAAAAAAAATCTATAGTCGAAATTTTCTTTTCCTAATGAAAAATTATTGTTTTATTATTTGGCTGATTTGCCTTATTTTTTTTACAGCTCTAATTTACTTTTGTTGTCACCAAATAGAATAGGTATTAAAAATATCCACCTCTTACAACGATCTCCATTATTGTAAAGAGCTGTGACTAAGTATTTTTTTGTAATCTTGCTTTCTTTTGATGTTTATAGATAAGTTAAACGTTTACGAATTTATATCATAAAAAATACGTTCAATACTCAACTTGCGTTCGGCTATCTCAATTTTATTACAATTTAACTCGAACAGCTTTACGTTTTTAACAAAATCTGGTAATATACAATGCTCTTCTAGATTTTTTTTTTTCTTGAAAGCCATTTGATAATTGAATTAGGTTTTTAAAACCTAATAAATCTATCAATTCAATCTATATATTACAATACTAAACTTTATATGCCATAAAAATTTAATGAGAAGGCTGCAAGTTTCAATATCAATACTATACTAATAAATTCCATCTTGATTATTTTTCTATTTAAATGAAACTGCTTCAGCATAAAAGATCACAACCCCCTTATTTGCTGTTGTGTTACCAACAGGCTTGTACGCTTTTTATCTGTAACAAAAATAGATCGACTGGGAAAAGACTAAGTAGAAATATATTAATTCCTTCTTTTAGGGAATATGAGATACTAGCTATAAAAATGGAATAACCGAGTCTACTGAAATTCTTTTTAAAGAATAAAAAAGAAAATGTTTCACAGAAATTGTACATGCTTTTTAAAATAATTTTTTATTCTTATAATTTCATTGTTTCGAATCATGTAAAACTAATAGAAGCTATAGTATTCCATTTATTTAGTTCAGAAATTCATCCATGAATTTTACTTTTGCAAAGTTCTAGAACACATCAACAGTATCCTAAAACTTTCAAAATAAACTAAAATTTTTTAATGCCTTTTTAAAAAAAAAAAATTATTCTAACCAAATCAATATTATAGAATACGCAGTAAAACAAACTATATATATAAAAATACCATAGTTGGACCAAGGATCAAAGTACCAATACCCTAATTCTAAAAAATTTACCCGCTAGTTTACCGGATGCGTACTTATGGAATTGAGACTCAATCTACCAACCAGCATACTACCGCCACAGTTACTTCTTCATGTATGTTGGAATAATTAATCTTCAAACAATCATGTTATTAAGGTTTTCCCTGCAAAATCGAATTCGTCAAGATCATTGAGATCTTAGTCAATGCCTACATCTAAAAAAATATATAATTAAAAAACTCATACCCAAACGTGGAAATTAAAGGCCTGAATATTCTACAACAAGCTTCTAAACAGCTGTGATCTGGATAGCTTGCGAACACTCGATTTTCGTACAGAAATTACATCCCCACTGTTCTGGAGTATTTACACTTTAATAGGATAAAATTAAACAATTTGCTATTATTAAAAAGACCTTCCCATCCCCACAACCAATTCTTTTTAGCAAATGAGTATATAGAAAATATATTTATATTTTAAAATCATCCAGTTATAATAATAATTGAATTTATAATCCAATAATATTAAAAGCGCATAATTTCTATACCCAAAGTCTATTTTTTATACAATCGAAATTATTGACATTGTATATAATCAATGGATCACAGATACAATTGCATTTTATCTCTAATTGGCAATTTTATCCAATTGTTACAACACGGCGAAAATTGATTGAAAAATAATTATTTTAGTGCACTTTGAATTTCTACCTATAATATATAACCACTATTCATATTTTTCTGCTCTAATAGAATTCTTCACACCTCACTCATAGCCAATTAAGTATTGGCAAGTCTTTTTTAGTGCGATACATTATCTTATTAATTTATGCCTACCCAAACATAATATACACACATAAATTATATAAAAATAACTGTAGAGTATTTGCTCAGCTCAATAGTCAAAATAGCGAACTAGTATTATCAAATAAAGTGGTGAGAACTATCACTCCCCACTATTTATAGTATTAAAAATGTAAAAATAACTTATTTCAAATCCGTTATTAAAATTCTGTAATTTATGGTAACATATTTTACAGGTACTATACAATAAAACTATATCCATACACGTTATTTGATTTTAATATTTGAAATTCTTATGAATTATTGAGATTTTTGTTGGCTACTTTATTCTCCAATGTGTATTATATATAATCATCAGTTGTATCAGATATTACATTCTACTGAATTTTCTAATGTATTTTAAATTATAAGAAAAAAATTGATGAGCAAAATTTTTATCAGAACAAGTTCAGCTCCTCAAATTAATCTATCACATATGCTAATAATGAGTTTTATGCTAATCTATTACACATTCAAACAAAAAAACTACATATAACATTCTTTCAGAAATAAATTAAAATAAATAGAAAATAATCTTACTTTTCAATAATACTTTGTATTCGTGATATACCAGTAACTCGGCCATAAAATAACCAAAGTGAAAACATAGTTCAAATTACAGCAAAAAAAAAACAGCATGATTATTTTGACTCTATATCCAAGCTATTTTTTTTCCTTAATAAAAGCCTTAGTATTAAAAATACAAATAAAAAGCTTAAATTTACCAAGAGCATTTTTTTAGCTCTCCTTTTATAGAAAATTGAAACCCTCCACGTATTTTCTTTTATCATTGTGCCTTTTTTTTTACCTACAATTCGTCAAAACTGTTTTTATTTGATAATAATAAGTTTATTAATCGTATTTTATAAAATAAATTCGCAATATGTTCCATAATGTTAGTAATAACAATTGAATAAAAACAAAAGTTTTTAAAATGCGATCTTTTAAATTATATATTTATATGTATCTTTAAAATGTATATTGTTGAAAACTATATATTAATCCTTATATCCCACGAACAATAAATCAAATAATGATTCAAAAAATAATTACAATTATATTTTAAAAATGACTATAAATAATCAAATAGTCTCAAACATACTATAAATTTTTTTAATATTAATGCTTTTTCCTTATAAAAATTTGAAAAATCACATTTTAGCATTATATCTTGATTAATTTTTGTATGTTTTTTAATTAAAAAACTGAAAATATGCATAATAACTATTTTTTTTAAAAATTAATTATAGCGCTAAAATTTTAACAAATCATTAATTGTATTAGTTTTAGTATTCTAAACATAGAGCGTCAAGAAAACATAATAAGAAATTTTGACATATTTAAATACTAATTAGAATTTTGAAAAATAGTAAAAATAATCTAAAAACTATTTTTATTGAATTAATGTTTAGTTTTCTAGCTTATATATACTCGATATGTATTGATAAAAAAGTTAAAGAAGTATTTTCATACTCGTAAATTACTAAAAGATAGTAAATTGAATATCTTTTTATTGTTAATTTCGTATAAATTTAGATATACTTATTTATTGTTACTTATATAAAAAATCAGCCTATTAAATAGAAAATATCCTAATTTTAAAATATGTATATACAATTTGGAATTTTCATAAATTAAACACCCTTAGAAATATTATAAAATATATATTACGTTATTGGTTTTACTTTATACCGTTTATAATTTTTGATTATCCTTGCAAAAATTTGCTTTTAAAATTGCTTTACCTGATTATAGTGAATTTATAATCCAAGTGACAAATGGATTTTCTATTCTATTCACAAAAAACTTATTAATTTTTCAAATATTTTTTATTATAAATAAGTTTATATTTAATAAAAATCAAATTAATCTTTTTGAGACATATGATATTCTTAATAAATAACACAAAAAATTACAAATAAAATAAAATTATAAATAATATATTTTGGATAAATATATTTATTTTATTATCTTAATTAACGGAATATAGGGTAGAAATCGATGTTATATAAACTCTAATCATTTTTTTATATATCTGATCATATTATACATTATCACATAGGCTAAATTGTCTTCAAAAATTAATAATTTTTGGTAATAATTAGACAAAAGATGCTAAATATATCGAATTATTTGGATAAAATATTAATACCCTTATAAATCACCTTGTAAAGCTATTGTATTATTATTTAAAGAATAAATATATATTTCTATATTTCCAAGTAAAAAAAAAAGGATAAATTAATAATAATATCTAATAAAAATAAAAATAAAACAAAATAATTTATACTTAAATTATTCTATAATTGTCAATAATAAAGATGTTTAGTTTTTTCCGAGAAAGCTGTAAACTTGGATAGATTTGGATATATAAATTAGAAAAAAATGATACCAAAATAAATTAGACATATCACTATTGAAATAATATCAATACCTCTAGAATTCAATTATGCTATCAATTTTTAATGTAATTTCTCTATCCCATCCTATAAAATTTTCTTTTCTTGATAATATAATCACCTCATAAATACTGAACATGTTATGCAAAAATTTTACTAGATTTATTTTTTGCTGTATTTTATTTTTTTAATCAATCAACTAATTTTTAATTTGATTGGTATAAAAGATTTCATAAATAATTTAAATTTTAAAAATATAATTATAAATCAAAAATAAATTATGAGTAAAATTTTTGCTTTTAAAATAAAATCTATTATAATCTTAAGAATAATTCGATTGATTCTTAATAATGATAATATCCTAAAATATAATTAGAATAAAAAACCAATTCGTTGTCTTTAATATCATAGCTTTATTACTAAATTTTTAAACTATTCAATTTATTTAATTGGCTATAAATCGCGCTAAATAACAAAAATGGCTAATTATCTAGATTTATTATACTTAGAGTGATTATCACGATTAATATCAAATAATTAGCCCAAAAAATAAAAATAAATCTAAAATTTTTTGTAGTTATTTTGGCCTTCAATGTTTCAAATAATTTCAGGTTGAATGGAATAATAACGGTTAAATTAGTCAAATAAAATCATAATTTAAGTATAATTTAAAACAATTTTTTTCGAAAAGCTATGGAATATACATATTAATAGGAAAACTAAATAGATTATTTCGTCAACTTGTATATGAATTTTTAATATAGTTTTTTTGTTACAATACTAAGCGCATCTGTCATAAAAAATAAATTGAATACTAAATGTTCTAATATAACCAAATAATTCCTATAAATTCGTCAGTAAACTATAAAATTTAAGTTATTAGCCTTATTTCAATTGGCTAATTTGAAAAATCTAATTTATTTTAACGCTTTCATGGACGGAATACTAATTTTGATATACAAAAATATATAAATATGTTTAATAAAAATAATTTAATTCCGAGGTCTTAATAAATGGTGGATTTTTTTATAATATCAGCAAATAATGTATTTACTTATAAATAATAAAAGAATCATAAAATTGATATTTTTAAATAGTGTTGGACGGAAAATGGTTAAGATCCGCAATGATAACTTATAATTTATAAGCATATAAATTAATGTATTAATCTATATATTAATTTATTATTTTCCGCAATATTTGATCATATTTATACTTTAGAGGCTCATTTGAGAAGGGAAGAATTTTATATTTAATTTTTCCTTCACGTCCAATTTTGTTATAATTTTAAATATAATTTGAAAATTTTATTAATGAATATAGTCCGTAGCCAATATATCCATCAAACTACCAATTTAAATTTAAAATCTTGACAAAAAATTCCTAATTCCTGGTATAATTCCATTTATAAAAAGTAAATAATTTTTTTGGATAAAAATTGTCTATTTTTTTCATTATATCGGTTATTTAACAAAATATTAGATGATTTAATGAAATATACCTATTTTTTTCTAATTTTCTTCGTCGATTTATTTCAAAAATTTATTAAATGAATTTATTAAACGAATTTATTTAATAAAAATTTTTAGCTTGATTTTAAGTATTAATAAAGAATTATCGATGAATTTTTTTTATTATTATTGTTTCAATTATCAATTTAAATTCATTGGATATAATTATATAAATTAAATCTTATATAGTACTAAAATAATTAAATACTCTAAATTATGAAATAAAACTATTCTTTTTATATTAATCTATATTTGATGTCACATTTTCACAACTAATATTAAGATTGGTATAGTTAAATTAAGGAAAATAGAGAAAGTAATATAAAATAATATCATATAATATCAAATATAGAAATTTTTACTTTATTTACTTGCGAGAATATGGTTTTTGATTACAAAAAGTATTTTAGTTAGAATTTATGTCAAATTTTGATTGGAAAAATCAGTCAAATGCCATAATTTTCAGAAAAAATTTAAAAAAATATTACTATCGATGTTATAAAGGATATCATATTAAAAATTGCATATCTTAATCCGATTACGATTTATAATCTAAAAAAATTATTTATAGATATTAATTAAATAAATTCATAATTTTTATTGTTTAGTTAACTTTAAAAGCGTTTAATTTGTTAAGTATAATTGAAGATTTTAAATTATTTCATCAAAGAAATAGCCACAAAATATAATTTTTTTCGGAGCAGTGATTTTTATAATATTTTCTCCATAATTAAATGTCAAATATGTATCAAATACATGCTAAAGTAATCTTTATTCTCCTTTGAACAGTATTGCCTAAATTTTTTTGCTAAATAACTAATTATTCAGAAAATATTTGGAGATTATATGTAGTATATTTTAGATAAAATTTAAATAAAAATTATGGATATATAATTAACATTTTATTTTCAAATATTGAAAAAAAAAACTATAAATGAAATTGTAACACTGAAAATAAATTAGATTATAAGAAAGGCCAAGGTAAATATAAAAAATTTAAAAAAATCATTGATTTTGGGTTTATATTACTGATTAGATTTAAAATATTAAAATTTTTCATCAAATCTTAAAATTATAACACAAAATATAAAAAATATCAAATTTAGTATCTTATAGAATCAGAAATTCTACTCAGTAGTCAAATATTTCGCGAAATTTATTTTGAAAACCGGTATTGAAAATTCAAGTTTTTTCAGACAATAAAAGGATTAAATAGTATCTCAAAAAAGTTAAAAGTCAAGGAAATTAAAAAATGGTTAAGAAATATGATTGATGAATAGCATTTTCATAATTTTTGCCAAAAAAATGATTTTAAGGGAAATTAAAGTTTCAAAAAAACCAGGCTTTAAAAATTTCAAATTAAAAATATTAGAATCAATCAAAATATTTCAAGATTAATTTAACTAATTTGACTAATTTTTTACTTTTATACTAGACCAAATAGTATCAAATACGACTTAAAAATTTGAATAAGTTAACAATATTTAATTTAATTATAAATTGAGAATTTTTTACAATTGATTATTAGGTAAATAGATCAAGGATAAATAAGATCCAACTCATTTAATTTATTCGAAAAAATGAACAAAATGTTTTGTGAAGAGTTTTTAATTTTTATAAAAAGGAAAAAAAATTTTTTTTGCTAGAATAATAATTAATCTACTAATAAAAAAACTCTCACTAAATAAAATAATATTCCAAGTATAAGTTTAACGTTTTTTAAAAGAGTTTTAAAACTGATATATGCTTTGTATGTGACACAAATAATAATGAATAAAAAAATTAATCTTCAATTTCAAAAATTACCAATATAAAATCGTATCAGTAAAAAATATAAGTGAGAATATAATTTAAACTAAAACTTAATAAAATATAGCTATTATTAAAATTTACAATAATGAAATTAAACCAAATAAAATTTCCTTTAAATCTCCATTACTAACCCTGATTCTATACTTTATCGAGAAAATTTAACTAATTTCAACAATATAGATAGTTATTAACCATTTTTATAATGAGACCATAATCGAGGTACAGTAAAAAATCTGAGCTGGAAACTGATACTTTTACCATATTTTGGTCCAAATCGCCACTCAGGTGAGAATTTTCTATTTTAAAGGGGTTTTAATTCTAAAAATAGCTTGGAACGCACTAGATAAAAACTAAAAAAAATATAAAGATATGTTTTTCTGGATAAAAATTAATTGATTTACTTATTTTTTTTTTAAAAAAGTAATAATTAATTCATAAATTTAATGCTTTAGTTAACATGTTAGAAATTATATTTTGGCTTATTTTACAGCCATTTACAAAAATAACTACGAATTTCCTTCTCATTACGCAATTGAAAATATACCAGGTTATTTTCAATATAAACATCCAAGTCACAAATAAAATTTACTATATCTTGAAAATTTAATTTAATTTAATTAGCTTATAAAGTATATTTTATAAAAATTAAGTATCTTCAAACAATAATTTAATAAAATTTTGTATTATACATTCATAAAGCTGCCATCTTAATATTTTTTCATGTTAGAGAAATTACTTTAGCTCCACATCTGGAAAAATTTAATGACTTCATAAAATAAACATTATAAAATATATTATTGACGAATTTTCGTGGTCATTGAGTCTACTCAAGTCCTAGAAATCCAAAAAAAAAAAAAAAACTTTTTATAATTGTGATCAGGAAAATAATAATTCAAAACTTGGTTTAAAGTGTACTCTATATTATATTCTTTTATACTCTTTTATATCCCATTGTATGTTTCTGCTATTTAAATAATAAAATTTTCGTATTTATTATGACCCAAATATTGGTAAAATAATATTTAATTTTATTTTAAGACTAATCTTGAATAAATTACCTGGTATTATATTATTTTTTTGATAAATAAAAGCTTAAGATATTTTTCATAAGCCTGAAAAAGTTTACTTATTTCAGTTTCACCTAATTATTGATATTTAATGGCTTCTGCTGCTTTTTGTGTCGTCTATTTTTGCTTGAATTTATTTTTGAAATTAATAGGGAGTTTTGATTATAATTTAATTTAGGAAAAATTCAAGGTTCAATTGAATAAAAAAATAGATACAATAGACATATATAAAAATGAAAAAGAAAATAAATTCTTTTACCATAATCCGAATTCAGAAGTGATATAGAATAACCAAAGAGAAATATTTTTTCAACTTGGGAATTGAATTTTTTTCTGTTATTTTAGGTACTTGAGTTTCAAAAAAAAAAAAAATTAAAAATATTATCAAATGTATTATAAAAGCCTGTTCGTATTTAAGCGGTTTAATTTTGATTTAAAGTGTTATTGAATATGTTTTTTATACAGAGGTTGATTATTCTTAGCATCGGATTTTTTCGCTATTTAATTGTATATTTAATGATATTTGTGACGCATGGATATTAAATCTATTCCATAAACATAAGTGAATAGTTAAAATAAGAAATGTAATTTCAATATAAGTGTATCATTTTTATTACGGGTAATACATATTTATAAAAATTTTGTTGAAGAAAATTTCAAGTAAAAAAGCTAATTACGTTACTAATTGAGTATATATATATATTCAAGAGGTAAATAGGTGTATCTAACTATATGAATTTAACTAGTATGTAGATTTCTACTTATATAAAGTGATTAATTTAAGTGACCAATATCATTCTGAATTATTCGCTTTTAGACTTTGGCAGATCAAATAATGAATAGTTGGGTTCTTTTTTTTTTTAAAATAAAAGGTTAGATCCGTATATAGATTAGTATACCAAATTTAAAAATTTGCCTGAGGAGAGTATGCAATTGTTTTCTTTTGATTAATAAAAAAGAGCGACTATTTCATATATTTGTAAATACTAAGATCCAATGTTTAATTGTAGTAGAGCAGACTGGGAAAAAAAAGAGAGGCGAGGTTTATGTAAATAGTACACATTTCAGACGAATTTATATATTTTTAGGTAATTGTTTCGAAATGAATTTTTATTGACAGATTATTGGAGCAATATATGTGTGGGTTCTGGCATCCGCTTATTAATTTTATTTTAGTATACTTATAAAAAATTTTTTTTATAAAGTATTATTATTAGGGTAAATGGGGCATATTATTTAAGTGAAGTATAAAACTCTTCTTTTATTAATAAAAAAGAGTTCGTTGTAACAATTAATTATTATTTTTATTTTGGTGGGAGGGTTAAGAACTATTTACGTACAAATAACAGCTTTAGAAACATATAGGATATATAAGAATATATAAAATAACCATCAAAAAGAAGCGAAAGAGTTAATAGAATTTTAATTGGATAGACAAGGAATAGAGACGGTGATTATTTAAGATTGATCGTATAAGAGTAAGTTAGTTTTTATTTATTTATTTATTTATTTAATGCCTAGAACGCTGACTCAAAAATTTATTACAAGTTTTTTAGCTCTATATTTCATTAGTTTGGCGTTTATTATAAGACTATATAAGTCTAAAACACAATAAATATGAATTAAGAGTTCTTATTGAGCGCATTTTAGCAATATTGATAGAATTATTTTTTAAATATAAGCGTGAGCTTAATATTAAAAGGAGCTAAACACGCGTTTTATATTTACATAATTAAAACTATAGATATACATACAAATCAAGTAGGAAAAATAAACCGAGTATTCATATGTTGCAGTAATGAGGATATATATATATATATATTAGGGTTTTTTTTCCAATTTCCAATCTTATTTCACTGTTGCAAAATTCCTTAATAAAATTTTTCATTTATTTTATTAGTTGTAGCGTAAAAAAGAAACAGATTGTTTTTCAGGAAAATAGGAGATATATAAACAATTTTATATAATTAAAAAAATCAGTAGACGCAAATATTGAGAGAAAAATCGATAAATGTGTTATTGACAGATATATACACATCAATAACTTTTGGCACGGGAAATAATCGAATGCAATTTAAGCTTGTCATAGTCATTTACATTATTTTTGGCATATAATTATACACAGTATTTTTGACACAAATCACAGATATTTAATTGGTACAGCTCATAGATATATATAATTGACATTATATAGAGTAAAACAACAATAAATGCGACATAGCCAATTTAGAGGCTTTGGAAGAGAAAAAAGGTATAAATAAGCGAGCGTATCCTGACTGAAAAAACAAAAACAGTTTTAAAAAACAATTAAAAAAATATTAAAATTTCGAAGAGTTTAATAATAACAGATATTTTTTGAAGAATGGATAAGAAAGATAATTGTTCCAAAGGTAAGGCTTTTAATTTTTAATTTCTAAAAAATATAAATTAGAAGCGAAACCTTCTTGAAATTTAATTTCAAGAGCGATTAAATATAATTTTTATTTTATAAAAAAAAGGGCTGCCGCCGTTTCCGGTGAAGTGGGAAGATTGGGGATCATCGTGGAAAGCGATGGAGAAGATGAAGAGTAATCCGGTACCTAGCGGGGAGGGACTTATCAGGGGCCTAAAACTGTTTTCATCAGATCCGCATCCATTCAGCAACTTTCCTAAATAAGCTTATTTAACTTAAAGTGTGTTCAATAAATTTATATCTCGAGTAAGAAAGAAAAATAAAAAAAAAAGATTTATTTTTTTGTAGTTAGTTGGTGTTCCATTTATTGAGTGCGTGGTTTCTTGACGGTCTTCTGAGATTGCTGAACCATTCTCTGACCTGTTTTTTGGAGAGGTTTGTGGAGGCAGCTAGTTTGATGACCTGCGCTTTTGACGGTTTTGTGGATGTAGATATGGCGAACGCTTGTAAAGTCTCTTTTGTTGCTTGGCTGAACCGAGGTTTCCTCTTGATATGGGTATTGCTAGTAGGTTCTTTTGGATTCAAGCTCGCATCTGAGTCTTTTATGCCTGTATCACAGCTTCCTGATGTTGTGGCACTGCTACTGCAAGAGTTTTTTGAATTGGTCAGCAGTAGTGGGTTTGTAGATACTTGAAAGTTGTAGTATTGTGATTGATCACCAGTAAGATGTATGCTTTGGCGTAAATATGAGCAGTTGTGGCTATCAGGATTCGATACGCATGGTCCCAAACACACCTTATCAGCATTCTTATACACGTACATGGAATTACTCTTGCAAGAATGAGTACCGTGTTTGTTTCCAGTATCGCCAAAATCACCGTTGTTGTCGTCATCATTATCGCGATTAATGTTACTAAGAGCGTTACTTAAACTATTGATAGGGTTTCTTGAATGTGTGTGGTGCAGGTAATCCAACTGCACAGACTTGGATTTGGAATTTAGTCGCGAAATAAGCAGGTTGCAAAACTCTGTAGATAAGTGCTCAGCATATTCAGTTAGAGGTTTGACGCCGAGTGTAGCTTTGATAACGCCATTTCCTGTCATTTGCGAGTTAGCTAGTAGGCAACTTTCGCTGCCGGATGTTGTTGTATGCCTGTTGCGGTCAACTGGCTGCACTGTGCTGATTGATACTAGCGCTTGGGTATGTGGATGTTTTTCAGCAGTTACTGACCTGATCATCGCCTCACTGCACTCCCACGCCATTCTGATATTGTTTTTTTATGTGTACTGGGAATATGAGACACGCTTAAAGTATGATGAATTAATATTCACTTTTTTATATGTTTAAACATTTGTTTAAG
>LSSN01000035.1:0-12519 GCA_001970855.1 Smittium culicis
ATCTTATTGAGAGACATTAGTATTCGCGAGGACTCGCTTTTTATTGCAAGATCAGAATCTTCGCTTCCTTGGTTCAAGATGTTTTTTGACTTCTTGACAAGCGAGTTTCTCAATTCGTTTAGAGAATTTCTCATTGAGCTAAAAGCACTTTCTTGCACAAAATTATTTAATACAAATTGTGCAATTTTCAATGATAAAAGTCTATTGCTAGGCGATCCCAAGTCTGAAAATGACGAGTCCAAAATATTAGATGTTTTGGTAAAGACTACATCATAGAAAGTTTCTGACCTAATAACCACTGCATTTTCTAACCTCTGCACAAATAAATTGTTCAGCATTAAAAGTGCTAGACGGATAGCTGATGTCTTAACATTCCAAACACCATTAACAGCAAGAGGTTCAATGGTTTCAAATAGCTGAATAGCTTTCTCATCTAAAAAAAATACCAGAAATGAAAATTGGTTAAAGTATTTATAAATAAACTATTATCAACTACACTCACGTCCATAAAAAAAAAATAAGGTGACATAAACAATATTAAGCAGTAATGGATATAAGAATTTTTTTTACCACTTATATGGCTGCTGATATGTATAAAGCTAGAAAATGAGGAAACTATAGATGCTTGGAGCGCCAAGTACAAAGGTTTTGAAAAGTTTTTATCTTCAAGTTCTTTGGTTTTCAAATAATCGGATCCTAACATTTCGATTAAGATATCAAACACTCTGTCGAAACAGTTTATCCTCATTTCCTTGTTGAATCTCGAAAATTCTGCAATAAAAACACGCCTCATCTTCACGTCCTTTGACTGTATTCCGTCCATGAAATACTATAAAAAAACAAACAAAAAAAATTAATAAATTTACTAAAAGCTTATTAAACTTGTTCATGTAAAATACAAAAAATTAAATCCTCCAAAAATCAATTACTTGAACAATGGACTCCGGAGTTATTGAACCCGCTTTGTTGCAATTGAATACTTGCTCAGAGTTAATTAACGGCATGCACGCAATAGAAACTGAAACTAAAGAATGGATACAGCTATCTTTTCCTATCCAGTCCCTTCCCTTAGTAACTTTAATTAAGTTTTCTATAGTACTCCCTAAATTCGAAATGAATTTGATATCAGCTTCGCTTAGCTTTGATAATAGCTTAGAATAAAACTCCGTAAATTGAATATCATCTTGGTGATCGAGTTTAGAGGTACTAGTTTGCATAAACTTGTCCATCGTAAATGAATTAAATTTGTCACTATATGGTGACAAATAGCAAATGTTTGATAATGTTGTCGCTGACTGTTTAATAAACGACCAGTCATTCGATAGCAATTTTTCGTTACATAGGCTGATAATTGGTTCTGAGTATTTACTTTTTAACTCCGTTGGAGTCAGACCATCGATTAGTGTAGTCCAGGCACCCTTTGACATCTTTGATATGTCTGGATTTTCATCAAAAGAGCCGAAATAAAACAATGCGGAAACTTTGGGTATTTTTTTAACTTGTTCTGTTGATCGCTTAGAGATTTGGGATAAAGTTGTTAGAGCTGCTAGCTTCGAATTTTCGTCTAAAAATAAAAATAAAAATAAAAATAAAAATAAAATAGTTATCTAGTAAATACCATACCACTATTAAGATATAAAAAATCTTACTGTCTTTGCTAAAGAATAATTTGAATAAAATGTTTGTTAATTTTTCGAATGAGTTAAGTTCTAAGAAGGGTGAAGTATAAGCAATAGCACTAGCCCAGGAGTACATTTCAACACCATAAGAATTTTTAATTACAGACAAAATAGATCGTGATATTGTAAGAGAATATTCTCTTATGATATCTGGGTAACTAGCAGCTAAGTTTACTATGACCCTAGCAGTCCCTGTGCGAGTAGGAAGCCCTATACCACGAGTGATAATATTACAAAGCTGAGGTACAAACTCATCCATTTGGTCAACTGTCATGTAGCTCAAAAATTTCTCCAATGTAACCATTGTAGGTGATGATTTAGTTGAGCTTAGCCTAAATGAGTCTAGCTCGTGCTTTGATATCTCCCAATTACTGGCATTTTGTGAAATATAGTTAAGAGTTTGATCTTCTAAATCAGATAAGCACTCTAAATACTTTAGAACTAATACACCAGAATATGGTCTAATGGATTTAAGGTGTGATAATTTATTTAGAAATGACAGAGTAAATTTTCTGACATCTTCTGCAGGAGAGGCTAAGCCTGTGTCGATCATTAATTGGATCACAATAGATATTGTTGAATCTGAATTTGTGTGATTTGTTTCGTTGTCTGATAGCGTTCTATCGATTGTTTTATACCTTTTAGGGGATAAAATATCTTCTTTATCAGGTATAATCAATGATTCCTCACACCAAATCATAGTGGCTGCTGCCAAGCTGTTACAAAAAGTTAGAGCTTCCAGTCTAACGCTATCTTTAATATCATCGAGTAGTCTTAATGAAAGTTTCCATATTGAGCTAATAAAGTCATTATTGACAACCAAGTTACCAGAAAATGATAAAGCAAAGGTCATTGCAGAGCAAGAGCTTTGTCTAATTTTCCAGTCTGAAGATCCCATATTAGATATACACTTTTTACTGATAGATTCCCAATTTTTTATTATTATAGGACTGCATACGGGATAAGTAAAATTTCCATTTGATATTGAATAAGCGTTATTAGGTGGCGCTGTGTTAAATAGGCTGTTCCATATTGAGTTCATAGACTTTGCAATCGCAGGGTTTACATTAAAGCACAAGAAAAATAGATTAGGAGTTAGAACGCTAGAGAATCGATTGGAAACTTCAATAGCATTAGAAACAGATTTAACAGAGTATGAAGATAATCCAAAATTTATCGAAGTCTGAATCGAGTGCCCTGCTAAAACAACTAAATGATAAAATAGCTGTGGATATCCTATTTCATTCGCCAAGTCTAAAATGGTGTAATAAGTAAGACTGATGATCGATTTGGGGTTTGGTCTAGCCCTTGTTAAGTTTTCAGTTTGTCTAGGAGAGTCGTTGTTTGTTGGATCTGGTTGGGAATTAGGAATTAGCTGATTTCGCAATCCTGTTGAAACATCGCTAACGTTGGGATTTGATAGTAAAAGAGTTCTACGGCTTCCAAGAGCTCTAATCAAATCATTTATCATAAGATCTTTATCTTTAGGAACGCTGCACGATTCAAATATTAAGCTAATCGCCTTTCCTGCAACGCTTTGTACCATTTCGTCACTATCCAATAACAGACTGCACATAATTCTATGCAAAGAAACGCAGTTATCGTTCATTAGCTCCAAACCCGAACATTCAAGAGCAATGCTACCTGCCCATGTTGCGGCCGCAAATCTTTCGGTTACTTTTTGAGAAATTGCCATAGATGGCAAGGCATCTTTCAAAATCCATTTCCAGCAAACAGCATTGCTACTAGTACTATAAACACCCAGTGAATTTAGCTTATCAAATCCAAAGTGAAGTGATCCGTTATATAAAAATGTGGAACACAAGCAATCCCACTTTGATGCAACCAAAGGAATTATTTCAGATATCAAAAGCTGAGTGTCAAATGTTTTTAAAACTTTTTTATCAGAAGAACATAGATCTCTAAACATTTTCAAAGAGTATAAGCTCAAATCATCTGCCTCACCTGAATCACCCGCATTATCAATATCCCTTGATTCGGTGCCAAAAGATATTCCACAAATTGCTTGGCATAGCGGATTTATTTCAGAAAAACTGCATTTTCCTGATTTGATCAATTCAAACAAGTAATAAGAAATCTGGCCGTCAATATTTTTACCAGTAGGTATCTCAGAAATTTCACTGCTAGATATTGGAAATGAGTTTAAATTGCCAAAAATTCCTAGTTCACGTACACATATACATGCTGAGCTTAATAGTGGTGTCATATCCGATTCTGATCCCAAATTTACTACCTTAGCAGTATAAATTTCTTTAAAAATGTAGTGTAATAATGACTTAATCGAGTCAATGGAATCTTTAGTAGAAGAAATAATTTTTGAAATATTTTCAACTGAGCTATCAACAGGATAAGCAATGAATAGACATTGAAGGCGAGATAGTACTGTAGCGCTCAATAAAAGAGTGCCAATAGTTTTCGTTAAAACGCTTTTTTCGAAAATTCGATTCGATTTTAGCTCGCTATTATTTTTTAGATTTTCAGCTAAACGAGAAGCTAAAAGAAAGACTTCCTCTGTTTCTTTAAAAGGCATTGAGATAGAAAATAGTGAGTGAAAATCAGTATTTTTTAGCAGATAAAAATTCCAAATTGTCATCAGTGAAATAGCTATTCCCTGAGAGAGATTTTTCTGAGATTTAAAGCTATTAGAATTTAAGACACAATTGGAAATAAATGAAAAATCAGACATAACAAACTCATGAATTTTTGTAGGTCCTAACTCTGATACAATTTTAAAGAATCTTGATGATATTTCATTACCCTTTTCCAGTTGCTCTGACATAGAGATTGTATTAGAGATTTCTAATGAAAATAAAAATAATGAATACTTAGTAATTAATTAAAAGGAAATGTAGCTAAGCTTTATACCTTTATATTTTTTTATGTTTAGCAAGGATAAAAGAGGAATTTTAGACAATAGTTGCAATGGTTCAGAGGAGCCAGCTTCTAATTCTAAATTTTTTAGCGATAAATATAATGCAAGTCTAACTGTAGGATTTTCAAAAATAAGGTAGACAAAAGAATTGGGCTTTGAAAAGTTTATTATTAATTTTTCAGCTTCTTTCTTTGTAAATTCCGTATTATCCTCAATCCATTTAATTTCAACTTTTGAATTTTTAAGGGGGTTATCGATGCCTCGAATAATTGAAAATAATCCTTGCAGAATAAATAGTTGTGTAGTAAATAGCATTAAAGGCTCGATTATCTTGGGGTGAAAACTACTAGCCAAATTAAAATCGCTATAGTTGGATAAAATAGATGTAAGCTTATCTATATTGGAGGTAAATGAATCTTTGTTATTCTTGTACTCTGTATTATTATTTATCAAAAAATTCAAAAAAGCGATAATCCAGTGATAAACTTTTGGAAGAGAGAGATAATATGAGTTTAGAGATTCGGATGTTTCTATTTGGTTAGTGGGAGAAAATACAATCTTTAGAGAGTTTGGGTCCATGTTCAAACAGGCCAAAGAGCTTTGAATAACTTGAGAGTCAGAGTCGCAAAATCCTAGCATAGCTATTAATTTGACCCTTGTGTTGCTAAAAGAAGGGCCATCAGTTAATATTCTTAGCACTGTAAGCTTTATTTGAGAGCTAGTAGAGTTTTCTATGACATTTTGAAGAATGTCTAAAGTTTTATCAGTCGAAGAAATATCATCTGCAAATTTCTTAAAAAAAGAAACGCCTAGTTTATATATTGTTTCTTGTGAATTCGACTTGATATTACTCGACTCCTTTTCTGCTACGGAAATGGTCTGGTGCAAAATACTAATATCAGAATCAAACAGGAATGGTACTCTAGTAATTAGGGTAGTCCAAGAGTTGTAAGTATTCATTCTAAGTATTTCGTGACTCCTAGTGTTTTTAATAGCAAGCCCTTCTTCGTTTGCCCCAATTCCTAAAACCTTTTTTATAGCTTGAAATAATAATGGACCACTGCTTCGAAGTTGCTCTAGTGGAGACTTTTGGGATACCCATCTCATAAATACTACCCCAGAAGTTTTTAATGATTCTGAGGAGTCTTTACCAAAAAGGCAATCAAAAATTATTTTTATCCAATCTGGGAACATTTGAGCTGCTAGAACTGATTTTGACAGGTGCTTCATAATAATATTCTTTAGCTTTGGTGAGCACGGATCTTTACTTTCATTGATAAGGTAATCCGATTTCTCGCCAAGGTATAAATTCATAAACTGTCTAACCAACTACAAAGATAATATTAAATTTATAGAATTAGTAAAAATAATAATAACAATCAACAAATCATAATAGAAAAGTATTTCATACACTAGTATTTTCATAGTCCAATGGATCTAATTTTTTTATAGACTCTGTAGCAGAACTAGCTACATCATAGTTTATAGTATCGCAACTGGCACACATTAAAGCGATAAATCTTTCGTTTTCACAGTTAGCATCTTTAAAGACAGTAGAATCGTTAAGAAAATCAAATACCCCTTTCTACACAAATCATTATAATCATAATTAATGATATATTTTAACATATAATAATATAATAAATAGGCAGGTATTAAATATCACTATAAAAAATACCTTGAAATCAATTAGGGTTTTCCCACCATTAGCCCAAGAAGATTTTTTACCATTTGTTAAAGCTGCGACAAGATTAACGGATAACCCAGGATAGATAGTTGATTCTTCCGAGGACGAATGAGGGGAAAATAAGAAAAAATCTCGCAAAATGCCTAATAAATAAACTGAGGAAATTTTTGAGTCTAATTTCACAGATCTAATTTGATCTTTTCCTTCAGAACCAATTTCGCCAATACCCTAAACGAGAAAAGAACATAAATCAAGTAAATAATATTTACGTCAAATAAAATTAAAAGTACCTGGATTATAATTGAAACTATTTTTGATTTATGCGATTCTGGAATTGAAGCGAATGCATTAATTAGTATTGATATGTAATGCGGTTTATCCTATTTTTATAAGAAATTCGAGATTAAAACGAGAATTTTTAATAGTGATAAATGTTATAACTTACAGATGTTTTACATCTTTCCATAGATTTTTGGACATACAACAGAGCTATACTTGATGAAAGGGGGCCAATGTTTTTATTTTGGTAAAAATCAAAAATTTCTGATATTGGTAAAACAATATCCTTGTCGCTATTCAAAAGACTCCCAATATGATTTAATATTTCAACAACCTAGTATGAAACATTATTTTATTATATTAAATTTTAATTGTATCCCTTTTCAATCGAGAATATAAAATAAGCATGTATAAAATAAATAGCATACCTTTGATTGAACTTCTTTGCTTTTAGTTTCTAATTTATACAAAAGAGGAACTAAAAAACTGTTGACATGGTTTTCAACTTTCTGCTTGGAATCTGCCAATCCAAACCTTAGCTCGATTGTCTCTAGAAGCTCTAAATGGATGAAATAAGTAAAAGTAAGTATTGAGTGGTATTTAATATGATTATGTATCGTACCTATATCTTTTGTGTCTGACATGTAAATTCGAATTTAATAATAGATTTTTTTAATGGAAAAATGTATTGATGATACATTAAAGCATTATGAGAATTTTTCAAATATAATAAAGTTGAATAAAAATGAAAAATGACGTTTTATTATTACAAGTTTTTACCCAATGAAAATGCCATATTTCCAAA
Source organism: Smittium culicis (assembly GCA_001970855.1). Classification (NCBI taxonomy): domain Eukaryota; kingdom Fungi; phylum Kickxellomycota; class Harpellomycetes; order Harpellales; family Legeriomycetaceae; genus Smittium; species Smittium culicis. The sequence continues at coordinate 7,344 of LSSN01000035.1, forward strand.
GCAATTTATATGGATTTGAAACGCAAATAGCTTTTGAAACTATAAACTTTGCTCAATTTTATTATTGAAGCATTGTTTTTTTTTTTCTTATTTATTTTGAATATAGGCTTTTCATGTTATAATTTCACTCTATTAGAATTCCCATAAGTTATCTTTTTGTAATTTCAATATAGATTAAACCTAAAGTATTTAAAATATGAAATTTGTTTACCCCTTTCAGGTGTTAAAGTTTTTAATGAAATCAAAACCCTTTAGCTGTTGTTTTTTATGATACCAGTATACTGATGAAAAATTTCAGATGGGTATTAAACTTGTTTTATGCTTTAGTGCAATTACATGAAATCTGATTCTCAAAATTTAGATCAAAAAACCTTTCGCACTAAAAATTGATAAATTAATTATCATTAGTAAATAGTATCTATTAATAAATTTCTATCACATTAATGGAATATCGTATTTTTATTGTATAAAAATTATTTTGAGTAAATAATCTGATACTTCAAAGAACTTCTGTATACATAACTTTATTAATCATGTATTTTTTATTAGATATACTATTTTCTAATTTATATTAGACAATCTATTAATTTATTCAAGTGTGCAGATCATTATTATTTTCTTGTATAATTTAATAGTAAAATATAGCAAACGTATGATTAAAATTACAAATTAACTCTGATACTCGTAATATTCTTCCGTATACAATAATTTTTTAAAAAAATATACAATTTATAATTTCAAAGTTATTAATTTCTCGACTCATAATATTGTTAAAATAAAATTTAATCAATCAATCAATATCCTAATTACGTGAGAATATAAATATACCAAACCTTAATTAAAATTTTAATATAAATAAAAAATTAAATATGGAGTAAATATTTCCCCAAGACTTAAATTATTAATTTCTCCTCAAATTTAATTATTAAATATAATATAGTATTTAAACTTTTATAAGTCTAAAAGATATCCCATCTAAAAATTTTATTGGATAAGTTATAATATAAACTTTGATATTCTATTTTTATTTTTATTTATATAAGCGATGAAATTTACAAAAAAAAACTGCATGTAAAACACAAATATTTTAGGTATCAAGTCTTTTGAGAAATTTAGATTTTTGAAAATGAATTTAAACGTAAGTATTATTAAAATAGAATTATTTCAATTTATAAGTATATAATATAAATGAAAAATATCAAGTTTATGAATTTTTATTTTTTAAATAATACATAGATATCCTATCACACATTGATTTTAAGTGCCTTTACTTTTTTTTGTGGTTTTTTACTAATCATAATTTTTGGAAAAAGCGAGTATTTCACGTAATTATAGTTTAATTATATTTTTAAAATCAATTTATAGTCAACTCACCATTAACTAATTTATTTTATCTTTTTATAGCGGAACATTTGTAGAAAAGGCATTCGATTTCATCAATGGCTTGAGCGTGTCGCATATGTAATTAATAATTATTTACTCTTAAAATCTTCATACAATAATAACTTATTATTATTTTAGTTCAAATGCTATTCGGGCATTTTTCGACGAAAAGAGAAAAATAAAAGTTATAAAAAATATTAAAGCCAGCTCAAACTTTACAGTAAACTTTTCTGACTTGCTAAATATAATTTTTTATAAAAATAAAACTTCAGCTAAATTAAATAAATAGAGGATGTTTGTATTCTTATACCTGCTGGGTCTCACTTTTTTCGTTTTGACGCTATGGCCGAGACTTGACGAAGTTGGGATATATTTTGGACTAAAGTATATAAATCATCTATTTTCTCTAGCTTTTTTAATAGAATAACAAGAATTATTTTAAAAATTATAGAGTCCTGATAGTTATCATTCTGTGTACAAATATTTCTTCGTATTACATGGCCTCAAAAAGCGACCCAGGCTACATAACTAAGGACAATTGCGATGAATATTGTAAAAATTACTCTTGGGATGGAGTATATTATCAAAAAAAAATTTGCTACACATGCAAAACATTAAAGTTAGTTTTTTTAATAATAATAGATATAAGTGATTATATAATTTAATTTCATATTTACAAATTAATTCTTTATTTTAGACCTCCGAGGTCAAAACATTGTAGTGCCTGTGATAAATGCGTTGCGACATACGATCATCATTGCATATGGTTAAACTCGTGTGTTGGAGTAAAAAACTACAAATGGTTTATGTTATTCTTACTTTCATTTTTTATAGTTTGTTCTTGGGGTGGAATTATCCTTTTCGACATTTTGAAAGTGGATCACTATAAAAATGGAATTCATAGTATGAAAATATATGACAAGGAACTCAAAAGATTTAGGCATCTTGATGAAATAGACATTTTAAATGTGAGTGAATTATATTTTATAATAAGTAGATATTTTAATGAAATTATATTTGAAACTAGGCTCACACTGAAAGGAACCCGGCTTTAGTAATATTGTGCCTAATACTTGTGTTTTTAATTCCATCAGTGACGTTTTTTATCGTTTATCAATTTAGTTTGATGATACGATGTATTACAACAAACGAAAAGAATAAGAAAAAGAAATTCATTTCGCAAATTAAAAGTAGAAAACTATACAAGTTAAAAGACTCACTTGAAAATAAAATAGAAGATAAAAGCGAAATTTTAGAGGCTAATGAGAAATTACGAGTATTTGAAAATAGCGAAGATGTTGATATAGATGTTTGGGAATTAGCTAGCAAAAATGACCTTAAAAATGAATATTCTAAACTTTCATTTAAAGAAATTATCAAATATTTTTAATTTCTCTAAATAAAAAACAATTATAACTATAGAGAATAACTGTATATCCTTATACATCTTCCTATTGTAAATACTTTTTCTTATATTTTATTATTATTAGATTTAAATTTAACTAATTTTTAATTTAACTTGCATATTTTCTGTTCATAAATCAATTATAAAGCCAAAGCTATTGATTTTTCCTCCAAAAAAAAAGCATTTAAATTCTTCGTCTTAATAGATAAAATTAAAAACTTTAACCTAGGGTCTTTATAGATTAATAGACCTAAAATTTGTATTCATTTGTTACATATCTAGTATTTAAGCTAGTTCAATGCTAATTTTCCGATTATAAAAACAAGTTTGAAGATTTTGAATAACTATTATAAATTAAAAGTATATAAAAAAATAATATAAAGGAATTTTTTATCCGAATTCCTCATCCGATATGACAGTTCTAAATTCATTGACCATTGCTTATACATTTTTTTTCTTCCCAGAGGGTTAATTAAATATAATTTAAAAGTAAACAAATACCTATTAAAAAATATTTTAAAAATTAAAAAACTATTTTTTATAATATTTTTTTAACCAACCCCTCTCTGATGCTCTAGCAGCTCTATAACCACTTAGTATTGGTTCAAGGTTGTCATTTCTTATAGGAGAAAAAAATTCTCGAATTCTACTGTGATGTTATTATTATTATTATTATTATTATTATTATTATTATTATTATTATTATTATTATTATTATTATTGTTATTATTATTATTATTATAACTTTTAGAAAAAGAATTTTTTCGTTTTATGAATGTAACGTATAAATTGTATAAGCAATTTAATATAAATTTCAAAATTAATAAAATAGCCAATCCTAAATCATATATGTAACATGGCCCCGATAACTGATATTATACTCGCTCATTAAAATTTTTTATCAAATAGGATAATTGCATAAAATAATCTAGCGTATCATAATAATATAATTATTAATATCAGAACCACTTTATCAACTCATTTTGTAATTTATGAAATACAATACCAATATTTTACTTAACTTTATTAAAAAATCGATTTTTATTTATAAAATATAAAACATAAATTATAAATAATAGCATCAAAATTTTAATGATATATCAAAATATTAGAGCGCGTAAATGTTAAAACAATGTAATATTATCTAACTTTAGTGCAAATTTGAACAAAAATATTTTAAAAAATTAAAGTATGTTAGCATTTTATTTTATCAGCTCTATTGATAAATTTAAAAAAAAAAAATTGAAATTTTGGTTAATTCATTTTTATTATCTTCTATCAACTATTATCATCTTTTTGGATAGTTTATACAGCAATTATATTTTTAAATATACTATTATAATATTTTATTTTATAAAAATGTAATCATTTAATTTTATTATTACTCAAATACTCAACATAAAAAAATTCGCCAATCTTTGTTCGTCGGCTAAAAGCAAAAAAAGCAAAGCTATCAAGGGAGTACGCTATAAAAATATCAGGAAATTTCCCAGACGATCTATTCGACTACTTTTTCGTAAGGAGCAAATTTGGAAAAGACTTATGTGCCTCAGTAAATCCGGAATTTAAGCAAACGCATATAGCATTAAATATTTTGGATCTTAACAATAGATTGGATCTATACAGTGGACTAAAATCTGATATTCTTGCGCTTGTAGTTGAGGTATTCACTAGAAAAGAGTTTAAAAATATCGGCTATAAATTCAGTAATACTCAATTTTATGAAGCAAAAAGTAAGTCGAAAAGACAAACATTTACACTTTCAGATCCAAAAAAAATTCTTTTCGAAATTTCAGAAATTCAAAAAAAAATTCACTATCGTCCTCGAAAACTTGCCAAATTTTGTCAGATACCGGCGTATATATGCACGAACAAGTTTATTATTTGGAAAAAACAAAAATCTAAGTATATGAAGAATTTTTATTCGCCAAACGGGAGACTTATTTAGCTTTGAGTACATTCTACCGCCTCTGCCCGAAATTTTTTAAAAAAGGGAAAAAAAAGGACTGACATATGCCCAATTTGTGTTAAAGGTGAAAAAAAATAAAATTAGACTTCGAAAATTTGAAAAATAAAGCGCTAATATCGAAGTAACTGACTTAAATAAACTAATAGAGCAATTAAATATATACGAACAGCATTTAGCCATTAAATATAGGCAATTTAACTGCTATAAAACACGCATAAGTTATCTATATCATGACAACAGTGTAATAATTATGGAATTCAAAGAAAATTTTAAAATTGGTGGCGGGCCAATTGAAACTAGCACAAGCATTTATAGAAAAAGCTCAATTTCAAATGTATGTTTTGCAGTTGCTCACAAATGATCGGAACATATAATAAAATATAAATATTTTAGTTATCTCTCAGAGGTAATTAATCACG
>LSSN01000036.1:0-15731 GCA_001970855.1 Smittium culicis
ATTATAAGTATTGTCTGTTTAAACTCATTGATGTTTAAAAGACGATTTCTACATTAATAAATTATCGTTATACTGTTCTAAATTTTAAATTTATTAATAATTAAAAAATAGATCTATATTTCATCATGGATATTTTTCTTGATTTTGTCCATATATCAATGGTAAGCTTATTGTTTGATTAGATTTCAGTAATAATAAATTAATCCAATCTTGGTAGACAAATTCTAAAAACAGTTTAATGCTGTCCTGGTACAACATTATTCAACTATATAGTACCCTAAATATACAATGAATTATATCTTACATAACATTTGTTTTAGTTATATGACTGAATGATAGGTCTACCATACTACAATATTGATACAAAATGAATTTCAAACTGTATTTTTATATTTTTTTATATAATGTTAGATTATATAAAATAAGTTAGCTTAGATGTAAAAGGGTATTTAGATGCTGTACAAATCACTTTTAACATTTTCAGGGACATCATTTTTTGACTTATTATGCGAGACAGTATTAAGATTATATTTTTATTTGGTGTTTTAGATTATTAAAATAAAGCTTTGAGTGTCTGATATATCACTATATAATATAATCATTTATAGATTAATTTTTTGGATCTGTCTAATATCTAAATGGCGATAATTGAATGGTTTGAATCAGAGCGATTTAGCACATAATTATTGCATATTACTTTGGCAGACATTAAATGACTGTCATTCATGTTTCTAGCTAGAAATAGAAAAAAATTCTTAAAGTTGTGTATCTTTTATTAAAAGATAAATTTTTAGTTTTTTGATCCAAAAGTATAAATAATAGTTAAATGTTAGAAATTTACTTGCAAAATTGCAAATAAATTATAAATTATAGATCTAAAAGCGAATTTAATATGAAAAATAAAGTATTTGAAAATCGAATTTTACGAATTGCCATTGGATATTCAGAGATGAATAAACGATTTTAAAATAAGTGCCAATAATTACAAAGTAATAATTAACGAATGGATTTGTAGTAGATTATGGCAATTTCTGATCAAAAAATGATGCTTAATAATTGATTGCTAAAACGATTTCTTACTGAAAATAAAATCTAAGAAATTAAAAATCTGTATGCCAATATTATTTCTCTTGGCAATTTTTTTTTTCTGAATTTGAATGGAAAAGAAAGTACATATATATCTAACACGTATATATATATTTTCATAATCGGGCGTAAATAATGCAAAGAAACTTATTGGGAAATAAAGCGATTACTTATTCGGCAACAAAAGCAGTAGGAAGTAAACTATTAGCGAATTCCGCATCTCTCCGCTTATTCAACACATCTAAATCAAAAGGTTCTGCACTACATCTTCCACTATTTGACATTTCGCAAGGGACGAGCTTATTTTCAAGAACTGGAAACAGAGTTTTAGGTTTCTAATAAATCTATTACATTATTACATTTAAGACATTTTTTTGATATCACCTTGCTCAAAAATTCTGTTTTTTTTTTATTTGATTGTTGATTGTTTTTAGCAAGCAATATGTCAAGTTTGTCAAACAATTACGCGCAGAAATATAAGGAAAAGCTCCTAAAAAAGGCCCAAGAGTAAATAATAATCTATACTTTTTTGAAAATGTGTACGTGTTTGATATGTACGATTTTAACTAATACTTTCTTTGTTATTCGAAAAAAAATAAATGTGCTTATTAGCGAGGGCTATAACTCCATCGAGGAATTGCAAGCAGCATACGCGGATAAAAAAAAGACTAAACAACCAATACCCGAAGCCAGTTTCCTTGCTAAGGAAGCAAAGTCGGCAGAAAACCCAGCTGTAACTGCCGAAACACCAGTTTCTACAAAAGTTGCGAAGAGACGAAGCATGAGTAATGCCGAGTCAGAAGAATACTTTTCTGAGGGCGAGGACAGCGTCGAAGGGGGTGCAAAAAATAGCGGCGCGAGTGCATCTGCAGTGGCGAATGCGGCGGCTGCTGTTGAAGAGAACAAGTACTCGAGCAGCAAGAATCTGCCCTCGAACGTCAAGGTAAAATATAAAAGTTATTAATTAAAGCTAGCACCGCATAAAAAAAAAAATAATAATAAAACGCGCGGTAAAATCTTGCTCATTGGTAAAAAAAAAATAATGTTTGTGACATTTTATTTTTTTTTACATGTAATAAACTTAGTCGCTGGACAAAATTGTGAAGATGGAGCTGTTGGCGGACAAGACACCTGACGAGGTGAAAGAGATATGGACGGCGTACCACCTGAACAAGCCCTTATTGTCGGCAGTGATTCCGAGCGAGTCGTACAAGAAAATGCTCGATTTGAGCAAGCAGCATCCCATGTTCATCCTGCCATTACCGCGGTCGGACAAAGGGTACGAATTCTACCTCGTGCAGTTCGATTTCCACATGGTCAATTTCACGTCGCTTGCCGAGTACCAGCTGAAACAGGACGCTGCCCGGCCATACCTCTCCGTAACGCACTACACCGACTTTATCAACTCGAAGAACATCGTGCTGATGCGCGGCGAAATCGACAGCGACTGCGCCAAGCTGCTCACCCCCGACCTCGCGCAACTACTCGTTCTCATCCTGCAGATGTTCTACGTCACGCACAACGACCAGCGCTTAACACTGCTCAAAACGTTCACCAATAACCCTTCAAAGTTCAACTACACCGAACTCATAGACTCCGTCAGCACCCTCGATTTCGGAAACTCGGCCTAAAAAGTTTATTTTTTTGCTCGCTCCAATTTTTATTTAAAAAATAATAATAATAAAAGTTTTAATTTATTTACATTTCACCAAAAACGTTGATTTCTTTTGCTGCATTAAAAAAAAAAAAACAAAATTGTAGCTCCAAATTACTAAATTCCTGAACTAAAATGAATCTCTGCTAATTTATCAGAAATATAATTTATTATTTTGCACATTAAAAAAATAAATATAAATTTTCTATACTTGCTTTTTTATTACTGTTTTTGCTATTAAATTAAATTAAATTATATATACGTTTTTTTTTTTTTTAAACAAAAAAAAAAAATAAATCTACATTTATATTCTGAAATTGAAGAATCTATTTTCTCGGCTCATTACTGCTTCGTTATTGCGCTTCTCGCTAATAAAGTGGCTTAGGAAATCGAACCCTGACCCTGCCTTTTCCCCGCTCTTGTCGTTATCGCCTCCAGATGCTTTGTCTACTTCGCTCCTATTCAACATGAGATTTTCAATTAAAAAAAATAAAAGATAACGTTTAGAGTTTCATAAATTCGAGTATGAATTATACAAATAAAAAAAACTTTAATATTAAAGAGAGCTTACTTTTGGTAATTGGAAGAAGTCGAGTTCGTCAAGTTTGCGTGGTATTCCGAATTTAAATCGCTGATGGACCTTTTAAATTTAAAGCATGATTAATAAAGATATAGGTTAATAAAAAATCGCAAGCTTTTTTATAAGAAAAATTTTTATTTATATGTATATAAGGATTGTTACCCTTCGTTGGCCATGAGCTTTTCAGACAGTTCTTCCAAACTAACAATTGGGAAATCAGCTTCGTTGTTGTAATCGTCCTGGTTGATGCTGAAATCATAGTCGTAGTTAAAATCGAGGTTTGGAACACTATTTTTTTCCATGTTTGTACTTTTTGAGATGTGCGGAAAATTGGCGTCGATGTTGAAAGAGGGGACAATTGGAGAACTAACGTTTTTAAAGGGCAGAGTTTGTATTTGCTGTTTTTTGTTAGTATCAGGTAGGTGTTTGCTAATAATGTTGAGAGGTTTAGTAGCTGAGAGATCAGATTCAACAAGGGGACTATCGACATTGATAGAGGGAATGGCTTTGTTACGTTTATGTGAGGGTGTTGGATCTAGATCAATTCCCAAGTAACTAACCAGTTCAAGGCAATAAAAATTTTTTCGTAGACATTTTTCGAATACTAGATACGAGTGGAACCTGGGAACTAACCAAGGGTTTAAGTCAGAGCGGGTTATTGAAAAATTTGCCATTGACTGATAATAAACAGATGAATCTTTAGCGCTATTGTTGGCATGGCTATCCGATTTCAAGCTTTTTAAAGTTTGTAGCATATTTGAGAAGATGGAGTAAGCTTCTAGTTTTTGAGTTGATACTTCTAGGCCTTTAACGAGTATGTCGTAAGAAGTGTGTATTAGCCTTTTTTTATTATGATCATTTAGGTATAATGCATTTACTAGGAGAGATGCAGCTTGAAAGAGATAATCGCCTACAGAAAATCCCCAGTATGATTCAGGGATATTTTTTTTATATTTTGCCCATTGGTATACAAGAGCTTGGGATAAAGAGGCATCGATACAAGTGATTTTAGCATGCTTAATAGAGTCGGGTGGGATGTACCTGTTTTTTACTCTAACCAAATTGGATCGAAATAGGGATATTTTTAAAGAGTTTTTTAGCAGTTGAATAGATAATTTTAATGTATCAAATTCTTGGATTAGAAAGGGATTTTTTTTCAAAGAGTCGTTTGGATTTAGGCTTTGGATATTTATTGAGGGGCTTTTGTTGAGGCCATATAATTCGTAGTTGAGGTCTAAATATTTTAAGGAGGTAATTTCTTTTTCTAGAGCAGAAACTTTTTTAGAGAGTTCGTTAAATTGATCAAGCCCAAATCTGGAGTCGTTGTGTTTATTGAGCCACCTCGTATTTGTGAATCTATAAATGGAGCTATATAAGACATACATTCTGCAAAGGATATTGAAAGAGTCGGGGTAGTTGAGGTGATTAAATTTGGGGCTATTTACTAGTTCGTTGATTTGAGATACTTGAGTATTGTTACAGTAAATCACACCGCTGTACCTCCAAGCCAAATCGTTTGAAGGAAAATTAACGAAAACAGTAGGAAAGTCGAATTTTTGTGGTAGAGAGTAGAATGTAGTTAAATTGATATTAGTGATATAGCATACCCACCAAACTCTTCTGCAAAATTCGGGATTTTCAGTATCTAGAGAGTGTTTAATGTTTTTAGATTTAATGTCCATTTTGTAAAGTTTTAGTTCCAAGGCAGCTCTAAGAGAGAAAGAAAAAAATATAAAGTTAAATTGGGAATAAGGGATCATTTTTTAAAATTAAAAATAAAAAAAGATAGTTGAACTTACGACATTGCACGACCTAAAAATCAGTAGAAGTAGAAATAGATATTAAAATGTAAAAAAAAAAATTATTGAGATAAATTAGTAGTAAAAGGGAATATGAGGGATTGGGGTGGTAGGGGGGAGACGAATACCTATAAATTCGAGGGATGAGCATGAGGAGAAGTTAAAATAGAATACAGATAATAAAACAGAGGACCAAATATAATACAGATCATAAGGGGGAGCGAGTCTAGATAATAAGAGTTTGGCTTTATTGCTGAAAGAGGAAATATTGAATTTTTTGAAGTTTGGGTAGTTATCGGGGGCGAATTTTAGGGCGATGGCGATGATTGAGTATAAAAAGTAGTCAGGGAAAAAGTTATTTTTAAGGTTGAGTAAGAAGTCGGATAAATTAAGGGGCAACATCAGGATGTTTTGGGAGACTATTAGGGAGATGATGATATCTTGAAGATCGTTGGGAGAGGGTAAGGGGATGTCTTCAGAGTCAGAGTCGTCAAGTTCAGGATTTAGAGGGATGCAGTATAGGTTGGGGAAATTACTTAATGGGCGGCTAAGGGAGGAATTGGTATTTTTTTTTAGATTTCTTGAATTGATTAGTTGGGAGATTTCATTGTTTGAGAGAAAATTTTTGTGAATTCTTTTTTTGATGATTTCGGATAATTTTTTGATATTGGCAGCCTTTTTTTCGATGCTTTTTATTACCTTTGAGCGATTTGAATCTTTTTTGGTTTTATTTTGGTTTTGATCTATTGAGGAGGCGGGATTTTCAGGGTCAGGATTGTTGTCGTCGGTGTGAGGAGGAAAATTTTCAGAAGAGTTTTGATTGCGATTTGGTGAAGGGTTATTTTGCTGGCTTGAGTTGGAGTTCGAGATTGATTTTGTGATGGTGATAGTGTTAGGGTCGGTGAAATTAGGGGAGGTGTGGGTATTAGAGGGGGGGTTAGAGGAATCATTAGTATTGGAGAGGGGTTTGGGGCGTACGGGATTGGGGGAATCGATAGTGTTGGAGATGGTGTTAGATTCTAAGGTATTAGGAGAAGTGATAGCTCTAGATAAGTTGGTTGCAGCCGAGGATTGCATATCTAAGAAAGGGAGTAATAAAAGACAGCAAAGAGGCCGAGGGGGTAGGAGGGGAATTCAGTAAAGAGGTGATAAATAGGTATGACTAAACATTTAAAATTAAAAAGACAGCTGCGACAACAGCAACAGAAATATTAATAGTGGTAGTATTAGTAATGATTGAATAATCAGCGAACGATGATGATTGAAGTCTAGAGAGAAGGTTAAAAGAGATATCCAGCCGATATGAAATATATGGGAGGAGCGGAAGTATGAGATAGATATCTAGGCGATGTGAAATATATGGGAGGAGTGGAAGTATGAGAGATAATTAGGAGGCGTAGAGTTTACAGTGGCCGAAATGGCTCATTGTAAGCATTAGGTAAGAAGTGATGTGTCATTTGCTATTTATTATTTCTTATTGTCCTGCACCCGCACTAATTGGCCCAAATCGCTGTGCGAGTGAGGTGTCTGGCTTTCTAAAATGCCTTTATTTATAATTTCCCATATTAGCGCAATCGGAGTTTTCGATAAATTTTTGCCAAAAATTGCGAGCCAGATTTCTCCCAATCCCTAAAACTTGTGCTTTCAAATATGAATATAACTTTTGTTTTCTTCACTCCAATAAAGCTGAATAAAACCCTGATTTTTCTTCAGAAACCTTATAGTTAAGCTCTTGATCACTTCTGCGTTTTCGCCAATTAGGCTCTGAGAAGAACTGACTGGGAAACGCGAGCCATTTTTTTCTATGCTCGCTAATATTGCTGCAAACAACTATGCTCAGAATTGGATTTTTCCGTACCCAATGGCATGTTTATCTACTCTCGCTTCAACATGTCGCCGTTTATCGCCATTTGAATTCCTTTATGTGTCGATGATGTCAAGGTTCTGGTTACTTTATCCCAAACAGGAAATGGCTTTTTCTTACTGGATCTTCGCGGATGTTTCAAGATTCCTGTAGCCAATAATATATCACCAATTAAATGAGAGAACTTTTTGAGAAGCGGAGCTTTATTTCTAACAGCTTTATTCGTTTGAGCAAGCAACATACAACTATTGGCTGTATAAGATTATTCATTCGATATTATTTTTATGCCTGACTTAAAAATATGAACAAAGCTCATATGCTTGAAAAAGATCCGTTCCTCAAAATAATCTCCCATAATAACCAAATACCCACTAATATTACCTAAATCTCTAATAAATTCAATAAACCTAATCACTTTCTTTAAATCCGATGCTGGTTCCAATAAACTTCTCCCATCGCCCAAATAGTGCCAGAATCAAAACTTAAATGCTAACAATATCTATTTAATCTCTCCAATCATCCATTTTCCATTGGCCACATTGCTGGCAAATAGATTATCATGATGACAAAGCCTAGTTCGTTTCTTCGACTCTGTCAAGCGATATTTAATATACCGAGCCAATAACATTTTTTCTCTTACTTTTATCTTTATCCACAAACACTAATTTAAACTAAACAGGAATAACTGTGACTAAGGGCCAGTGAAAAATAGCAAAATGATATAACTCATTGTTGCCTTCAAGCTGTATACTCTTATTTATGTAGATTAGTCATCTTTTCGTCCCAATTAGCATACACTTAAGCTTTTTCGTTTACAGAAACCTCATTTAATAAAATCTCATAGATTGCATCACAGAATCCATTCCTTCCTCCCACCCTCCTATCCATCCTCACCACAAAAAAACCAGAATTGCTCATCAAAATTAAAATAAAGCGGGTTTTGCCCTTATTTACAGCCGAATACCTAAAAAATGCCCTTTTCTATGCCCATCACTGCCTATCCCTTCCCCATCCAACACTGTTATAAAAAACAAATTTATTGATTTGTTTATTTAACCCTTTCTCGGGCGGTTGACTGTTTTTGGCCCTCTATTTATAGCCAACAGCGTTCATTTTGACTACTTTAATTCCGAGGCTTTAAGAAATATTGGTATATTGCAAATTAACAACAAATAATTAATTTGATTATAATAATCAACGAATCATTAAATTTGATTTTTTTGATGAGCGTAAGACGGGAAAAGATTAAAGCAAGTTTATTATTTGTTGTTATTCTACAACAAACAAACAAGCAAACAAACAATTGAATGATTCTCTGGAATTGATTGTAAATATTGAACAATCAGTTGGCTTTATTTATTAGCCCAAAAACTCTACCCGCCTGTAAAGAATTAAATTCGCCTGATTAGATAATCATTCATCTGCCCACTAATAATAATCTTGGAATTGGGAAGAAATTTTATCAAGAAGCCATTAGATAGCTTGATGCATTTAACGCGTAAAAAATTAATAGCTAATGAACAAAACCACTTTTTTTTTTTTTTTTTTACAAATATAAATTTCAGAGTTATACGAATAAATAAAAAAAACTGCAAGCCCTCTTCAATCCCACTAATAATTTTATCAGCCAATGAATAAACACACCTATATCATTAACTTGAAACAAAGTACTTTCTTTGATCTGAATCCCTCATTCGTCTAAACTAAATAATACATTTGTAAATCCACTATTTTATTATTCTTCACCAAATATCGCACTAAATCCCCTATATGAAACAGCTCAGTTATTGATCCGAAGATTTCAAATCTAAATCCTCTCAAATTCATTACAATATTCGCCTATACGCCATTTAATGCCACAGTTTAAATAGAGAAGCTATTGCAGTATATTTAAATTCCCAATCATCACTTTATCTCGGCGAATAAATTATAACACCTCAATTAATTTAGCTATTTTAAATCGTATTTTAATTAATCCTATAAAAAAATGCTTCACCAACATAGTACATATATTTATAAAATTTAGAGATAAATGTACAAAAAAGATAACCTATAAATTTCAATTCAATAATATTATAAAAAACAATATTGAATACATTTAAATAATAAGAATTTAAAGCGAAAATATATATCAAGTACTTTGAATGAATATAATATGAATTACAAATTTTCCCTATTATTAAAAATTTCATTAATTTAGCACTTTCTCTGCTACCAACTTTAATAAATAATCTGGTCAAATAATTCAACACGCTCCAATCCCTATTATAAACACTCAGAATATCGTATATTAATCCAGAAATTGATCCGAGCCGCCTGTATCACCATCGAATCTAAGCACTGAAAGTGGAAATATATCACGTTAAGATATCCCTATATACAACAGAAAGACATTAACTTGTTTTTATTACTTTTACCATATTAATTAAATTAAAGAATTTTAACCCTTTCAAGGGCGGTAGGTAATTATTGCCCATTTTAACATTTTGCAACAGCACATTGTTCAAAAAAAGACTACTAAAAATTAATTTAAATTTTTAATTTACAATCATTACTCGCTCAAATTTTATTTCTTTTTATACCCCAGTTTTAAAACCAAATCAAATAGTTTTTGAACTATTGAGAATAAAAATTCAATAATATAAAAAAGTTTTTCAAGTTATTGAAGAATTTCAATAACTCATAATGCTTAATTACTGCTAAAGAAAAAAAATTATCGCCAATAATTTTTCCTGATTAAAAATTCTGTGGCTATAAAAATTCAAATCATAACACATATATAAACGCTATAATGATTAGAATAAATTGTAACTTACAAGACATATATAGCTGTAAAATATTTAAATTAGTTTTTTGGACAAGTATATTTATCCCTATATCAATAAAAAAACTATGTATAGCTATAGATAAAAACATTTTTCTATGAATAATAAAAATTTTATAAAACAAAAGAATTCTATAACAAATTTAATAAATCGAAGTATATTTGAAATAAAACAAAATACAATGAAAATTTTAATGTTAATGTTAATAAGCGATAAAATCAACCCTATATTTAGATAATTTTATTGCTATAAAAATTCAAGTTGGCACTAATCTGGGCAAAACGAACATAAAAATTTATTCAACTGTTAGAAATGATAGGTTTAAATAATTAATATCTATGTAATTCAACCTGTTAATTATATTGGAACAGATACTTTGTTTGGGTTAACACTCCAGGTTGGAACTTATCTAAACCAAATATTTGACCAGTACTAAAGTTTTTTATTTATACATGCAAGATTATTTATACGTTCAGACTTTTTTCTATTAAAATATCCATTCCTTCATTTTAAATTTCCCTATTGCTATAAATTATTTAGAATATGCTTTAACTCGATTAAATAGCTTTTCCATTAAATCAGCCGAATATTTATTAAAAAATAAATTCAGGAAAAAAAATCCCCTCCCTTCCTAACAATCTCCCATTACATATAAATAATATTATATATTTAAATGATAGTACTCAATACTGGTGTTTAATCCGAAAAAAAATTTAAATTAAATTAAATTTTTTTTAGATTTTAGATTTTTTATTTAATCCTTTTCATATATTTATTTGTTTTTTTTATATTATACAATTTTCGTTTATAATATTCATTTTTAGCTATGTAGTTATAAAATCGATTTGAATTTATGTATATCATTTTTCAAAAGTGGATAAAACTGTTTTCAAATTTCAACACGCATAAATTTTTTTTAGAATTTAAATGATTTGGATCAAGATAGAAATTTTTTATACACTGATAATACGTATATTCATAATTCAATTTTTAAGCAATATACCTATTAATCCTGCTAGCAGATGTTCAAAAACCAACATAAATCCTTCATCGAGATCAAAAATTCAACAATTAATATTTAGCAATTTTTTTTGATTATATTATTATATTGTTGAATCCTCGAGAGATAAAGTCATAATTTTTTTTTTCCCCAATTACGCTACAAAAAATATAATTATTTTACTCGTATAAAAGATTTCTAAAATATGTATATATAAATATGTAAGACGCATATTTAAAAATTCCAAAAATTTTCGATTAGACTCTTTGAAAATTATAAGGGTTTAGTTTAGGTAAATGGATGGGAATAAGAAAAAAATTTTCAAGAAATTTTTTAGTATTTTATAATTATTATACTGTTTTTTTTTGAGTAAAATCGGCTTTTTTACTAGCTAAAGACTGGCAAAGCTTATTCTATTAGATTTAAAATTTTTTTACTATTGGTTAAATTTGATATTTGGCTGTAAAAACTATTGGATATATATAGAAGTGTCAATTTTTTTAATTATTTACCAATTGGCTAATTTATAATAAAACGAAAATTCTTTGAATTTTTTTTTATATAAAATTAGGTCTCTGAAAGGCTTAAAGCTTTTGTAGCTTCACACTAATAATTTTTATTTGATGAACAAGATTAAAAGTTAAATCAAATGTTTTTTAGACTCCCTCCAGAAATGATTTCGACTTTATTTAGTAGGGCTTTATTGAAATTAGCAAGTTAAAATTATTAATTCCAAAATTTTCAAGCCTGATAGTCTTTAGAACTCTTAAATTATCACATTTTCATATTCCTAATATTCTGGAGTTCGATCTTTAGTCTAGTTAAATTTCTTCAAGGTCAACACATTTACATATTTTCGATAATTTACGCTATGAATCTAGACTAGTTAGTCACAGAGAAATTATTGAATAGTTTAATATTTTTATCTCCGTCATTTCCTTATAATTTAAATCTTGAGAAAATAATTTTTTAATCTTCCAGTGACTCCAGATAGTCTATTTGAAAATAGTGGATTTCAGAAAAATTATCGAGGCCAAAGATACAGATTTTAATGATGATAATTTGTGGTACGCACGATAAATAGTTTTTATGATGTAAAATAGATGTGAAGTTATATCCAGTTCGTTCCTGATGCGCTCCATGGCCGCTGATTTTCCGAAGTTGGCAAACATTCGGATTGCCTTGTCGATTTCAAACTGTATGGGCTTGCATCTGGCTTCGCTCATGCCAAATGTCTCCCCACCGTAACATCCGATCGGCATCAGAACTGAATTGATGGACTTTATTTTTGGTGCGGTCAGCACATCAGTCCGTCTTAGAAAGCTGTAGTCAGCGTATACAGCCTTCCTGACCTTATTCTTGTTGTTTTTGATCGTCCCAGATACATCCCACTTGCTATTCATAATATAGCCCAATTAGGTGTACTGGTCGGTAGAGTCGACTTCTTGGCCCTGCAGGGTCATATCAGTAGTCATCTCCCCGCTTATAGTCATTATCCCGCACTTGGAGGCATTCACAGCCATTTCCCAAGTGTCCGACCATTCGGTAATGGTGTTCAGTGCGGTTTATAGATCGGCTGATTATTCGGCCAATAGCACGGAATCGTCGGCAAACAGTAGTCCTGGTATGCGTGAGGTGAGCCCAGGCACCCGCACACCTCGTACACCCTTGAATAAATCGTTGATGTAGAAATCGAAGAGTATAGGCGAGGCTGGGAACCCTTGTCGCACTCCACAGAGGTATTCGGTAGGGTTGGAAACTTTATTTCCAACTCTAACCGCGATTTTCGGTGCATCATACATGCCCTTGATCATATTCAGGAGTTTTCCCCCAATGCCCACTGATCGCAGTTTATGCAGTAGGGCCATGTGGGGGACCCGGTCGTAGGCCTTGCTATAGTCGATATAGCACAGCCATGTTTTCTTGTTCTGAATTTTGCGTCGGCGTACTATTTCGTATAGAGTGGTCGCTTGGCCCGCACACTCCTCAAAATTCCGAAATCCGGCTTGTTCTTTTACCAATATTTGGTATTTCGCATCGATTTTGCTGAGTTTTGTGGCCACAATTTTGGCCACCAGTTTCGCCAGTGTTGGGATCAGAGATATCCCTCGGTGGTTATCGGGGTCCTTCATGTCACCTTTTTTAGGTGCCAGGAACTAGTGAAGTTTCAAGGTACTGGTATATACCCTAAACGCCATAAATTATATTGGTAATTATTTTTAATAATTTAGCTAGCCTTTATTTTGGATATAGCTCAACCATAGTTGGTTTCGATATTTTAGATGGTGCCCTGTCAGCTCCCGGAGCTTTATTATTAGATGTATCTGCAAGCGCCTGGATAATATCATTCCATAGTATTGAATAATCACAATCTTAGTAGTAGTCACAGTCGCTAGAGATGAGATTTTCCTACTTATCAGCGGATCGATTGTTCCCAGTATTGTCTTTGGCCAGTTCTCCGAATTTATTAGTCCAAATTTTAATTTTTTTTGGCATCTCAGTTATTAAGTTTTTATTTTTATCAATTAGTGGGCCATCGGCGATGCTTTGGAAGGATTTCAAGTGTATAATCTAATAATATTCCAAAGCTTTTTGGAATTGCTGAAAATTAATTGGTTACAAATTATTTTCATCCTTTCATTATTTTTTGTTTTTAGATCGATTTTTATATAGTTTCGGTTTTATAGTCGCTTGGAGTCGTCACTGCATTCATAGCCTGTGTTTCTTTCCATACCGTTTTTATTGTGTGCTTTCAAAGCTCTTCAAGTGTTGAGTTTGATGAACTTAGCGCAGTAGATTCATTGCTATTTATTAATTGGCTAGAAATTATGCTTATTTTACTAGTGTTAATTTATGGGTTTTTTTGCACCGTTTCTAGTGAGTCGAAGTTCCATTGTGATTTTATATAGCAAAATGGTTGCTTAGGTATATTTTTATGTTTACTAGACAGATTTTTTCCTTTTCTAGCTACCCACTATAATATATGTGTTTAATCATACGACCTATTTTTAGTTTGTTCCATCGCGATCCTGTTGAGTTTGTTACTTTAGCGGCTTGGAGTCCCGCTCTAAGTTTGTTCACAAATTTATTATACGCGTCAACATCCATATTAAAGTCGCCAAGCAAAAAAATTTTTCCGAATTTTTTTTTTGGCCTTACTTATATGGCTGAAAATTTCGTCAATAGACCTTTTTTTCCTTGTATTGTCGGACGGTTTATGCGTATTAATGATATTCATTAATATCTTTTTTTTATATTTTTTTTTGGACCTCTAATATTCCAGATAACCTGTTGTATAATGGTCAATACAACATTATTTACCGTATAGTGCCTAAGATCTGCAAGACAAAATATCTTACAGAATAGCCTTTTGGTTAGGTGATTGAATCTTAGGTCTTTCATACTACATAACCAACTAGGCGCTGAATTATGCTCACTAATTTGAAGTCCACAGTTGTTTTTTACTGCTAATAGTAACCCCATTACACCTTTAACGAGGTCAGATTTAGACTCTATTGACGTGCACCCTGGTATTTTATAGAGATATATATTTTTTATTTAAAAGCGTTTCTTGCAGTGCTACAATATCCTGTCTATACCGTATTAAAAAATATTGCAATTCTTATGATATACCCTTGATACCTCGTATATTGTAGGTTATCACCGTTAATGTGTTATTTTTTGGCGCAATTGGGTTTTCATAATTACTGCCAATCGTATATCATGATCGAAATTTATTATTTTTTTCGCGCCTAATTTTGGCGCCTAGCGTTTTTTCGATTTTTTTTATTTCGCATTTCGACAGCGAGATTTTGTAGTTATCTTGTGACAGGAGCTCGTGTCTCTATTTTCCGTTGCGTTGTTTGACTTTCTTTACATGGATAATTAGCTCATTAAGCGATAAGTTTAGTAGTACGTATTTTTTAATTGTTTTTTTTGAAAATTCTTGCACATTTAGTATCAAGAACTTGTCGATTTTTATTTATTTTTGAATTTTTTGCGTTTTTTTTGCGTTTTATTTTCATTGATTTTTGATATTAAAAAAATTATATTTCAATATCAGAGCTGGATTGATCCGAAGGGTCGGAGTCTAAGCATATTTCAGCTAGATTGCTGTCTTGAGGTGCACAGTCCTCCTTAGAGACATAATCCATGAATTCTTTTTCTGATATTTTTCCTAGCCTGGCCTTTTCATCCATAATATTGTGCTCTGAGGGTGTGTTATTCCATTCAGATGATTCAATAATATCTGATCTTGGTGATATATACTCTTTTTTAATTTCTATTGGTGAGCTTGAACCCGCGATTGAATATGAATCTTGAGAATCATCGCTTTCAACAATTTTATTATTGATGCTTTTTGTTTTTGGTAGTTTTACCTCATATTTGCTTTCATTTGATTCTATATCATCAGATGGGTGATTCTTTTTGGTTTTTATCAGATGATAGCTTTTTTAGGTTTATAGAGTAAGCTGGTGGTTTTTTTAAGCCTACTGTACCCCTAAGTCTATTTATAGTGGTGGATTTTGTTCCTGGAAATTCGGTTTTGGATACATGTTTATCATCACCGCTTATTTTAGGGGTTTCATGGATACTTGCGTTATTGAAATTGGTTTTTGGGGCATCATTTTTGATTAGTAGTGCTGGTGGTGTTAACATATCCACCTTAGTCGGCTCAGGGAGCGAGAATTTTATCGATGATTTCGCCATATCTCTCATAAATTGTTTCTTGTTTGTGATATTTTTCAATGTCGGGCACTCCGACTTCCAGTGCCCATCCTTCTTACAATAACTGCAAGCTTCCTTGCATCCTCTGTAGAAAATGTTTATTCGACCATCTTCGTGGTCAAGGAACAGTGGCAGTTCAGTGTCAATTGTATTTTTTCTGAGTAGAACCTTCATACCATAAGGAATATACTCATT
>LSSN01000036.1:16184-32703 GCA_001970855.1 Smittium culicis
TGTCAATTGTATTTTTTCTGAGTAGAACCTTCATACCATAAGGAATATACTCATTTCTGTATTTATTGCATAAGGCGCTAATATCTTTTATTTCGCCTAGTGGCTTTAGCTGCTTTGTGACCAGCTCAATCATTTTAGCAATGGAAATTTCCTTGAAATTTGGGATATTGACAGTCATAATATCCTCTTCAATTTTTACGGTTTGGTATAGATCAATCTTCTGATCATCATAATTCAATGTCTTAGACATAAGTTTGGCTGCGTCTTCTAGATTGTCAAGAGTTATATATGTGACATTTGCTCTATAGTCATCATATCTTGTGTATATACTGTCACCTATGGCATTAAATACTACATCCAAAGCCTCGGGTACATCTCCCTTAAATTGGCCCCAGTCGATACCGATCTTTTGATCGGATCCTGCTACACAGAAAATTTTTAGTGAGCTCTGTTTTCCTCCGAAAATTAGGTGTTTAAGGGATACAGCCTTGTATTGGGTCATATCCAGCTTTGGAAGAATTTTAGTTCTTTTTTTGATAAGCTTGACATTTTTTTGTTCGTTTTGTATTTTTTTTTTTGGTGTTTTTTGGTTTAAATATTGGATATTCAACTTGGATTGATTGAATACGCTAGGATAATTAACGTTTGTACTGGTTAATTCTGCATTGGTAGCGTATTGGGGATCATTACCCTTCACAACGTCGCTAAATAAGGTTCTAGCACGTTTTACGGGCTTTCTAATGACCATAGTTAATTAAATTGGTGTTTTTTTTGTGCTTTTATTTATTTTTTTAATTTTTTTTGTGTAGGCTTTTTTTATGTCGCAAATTAGTCGAAATAATCAAATTCGTTAAATTCGGCGATTTGCGTACTTTTTTTTTTCGATTTGGCTAATTAAAACCGTGCACCAAACTTGGGCACTTACAATTTAATTGCAATATTTAAAATTTGTCTTCAGAGACCAAACTTGTACCAAAATGTAGCTCTTGGCACGGTCAACAAAGTTGTATTAGTAAGTTAAAGTCGATAGTCTACGCGTTAGATAGTTATAGTCAATTTTATTTAGTAAGGGTGTAAAAAAAAGTGAATAGCAGATAAGAAATAAAATTTTATAGATTCTCTAATCCTATTGGCTAGCCCTTAGAAAAACTTTTCCAAGAGAGAAAGTAAGTGAATAGTAGATAAGAAAATTTTTTTATTGATTGTCAAATACTATTGGCTCGCCCAAGAAAAGTTTATCTAAGAGAGAGAGGAGAATATAAACCTTTTATAGATATTTTAATATTATTGGCTCGCTCAGGATAAAATTTTCTCAGTAGAGATGTTCATTCGTCATTCGGTGTAAGTATGAGTATTTTTGATTAGCCTAAATTAGTCATCTGGATTCATAAGAATAAATTAATTTAATGAGCCACTTGTATATATATATTTTGATCAATTCTCACGACACATATTTAAAGCTTATTTTTTCTACAGCACTAAAAATCTTTTAATCAATGTAAATTTGAAAGATGATAGCTGTAAACGAGTATTTTATTCAAAATTTCAATTTACGCTAAAGTATTAAGATAATTATTCTAATATAGCAATACATAGCGGAAGATAAGAATTTATTGGGCATAACATTAAAAGGAGTTAGTTTGATGATTTAGTGATGTTCAAGTCAATGAATTCACCTTTTTCCATCAAGAAGAGCCATCCGTGGACGTTAACAGCCTGACCTTCTTTTCTAGCGTGAACAACGAGATCCAAGCCGTTTACAAGATCAACGACACGTCTAACGTTCAATTCACTGAGAGTGCGTGATTTTAGGTAAGGGTCAGTCATACTGTCAATAGTAGCTTTGTTTTCATCGTATAACTCTTTGATTGGGGCCAACCAAGTGGAGAGAGGGCCGGTTAGCTCTTCATAGCCACTGAGTACAGCTTTGATACCACCGCAGTAAGTGTGACCGTCAATAACAACATCTTCTATTTTCAAGTCTTCAATAGCATACTGCAATACGGCCAAAGTATCAACATCATCAAGGGTGACAGAGTTTGCAATATTTCTGTGGGCAAAGATTGTACCTTCAGTGGATTCGGTGATGATATCAATGGCAACTCTGGAGTCAGAGCAACCGATGTAAACGATTGCTGGATTTTGTCCGAGGATGAGGTTATCAAAAAATTTTGGATCAGCAGCAAGAGTTTCGTTAGCCCAAACGCGGTTTAGGTACATGAGTTTATCAACTCCGTTTAAGGTGTTGGCTATTTATAAATAATAAAAAGGTAAAATGTTAGATAATTGTTAAGATATTGGCGGTTAAGTCGCAAGAATTATGTTTTTTTATGCACAACGTAAAAAAAAAGTGTAACATACCATATTGCAGAATAGCATCCTTTCTCTTTTGTTCATCTAATTTTAGAAAGGAAAGTTATAGAGGGTTAGACTAACTTAATATTAAGACAGGTTTTATCATGATTCAATAAAAATAGGAAAGTATTGTTAACTTGTTCTGCATTTTGCAGGAGCAGCTGATATGATGGAGAGGGCGGAAGCCAACAAAGCGAGGCTATGGTAATTAAATGTCAAAATTTAAACTTTGGAATAGGGAAAATACTTTCAAATGATAGAAAAAGTTGTGTCTTATAACACAAACAACTTTCATTTATAAAAGACTTACGATTTGGAGAAGAACATAATTTAAATTTAATTAATAAGCTAAGCGAGAGAGGTTAAGGGCGGTATTGGCGGTAACTTTAATGAAAGCAAAAAATAAAGTACTTTTTTAGTAGTAGAGTTTAGCTTGAAGGGGAAGTTACAAGTAAAGAATCTTGATTGTACGGAAATTTTGATGAGAAAACTAAGGGTATTTATAGATTTTTTACGAATTCATATTTTGAATTTCTGGATCGTACTTTGTGCTGCTTAATTTTAATTTTTGATAGTAAAAAACTCTTCCGTAATTTATAGCCTATGAGTATTTGCACTAATAGTAAAAGTTGATTTTTTTTTTTAACTAAGAATAAATCTTGTCAAGAAAGCTAAAAATAGTGATCAAATTCCGATATTCTTAATCCATCCCCGGGCAATAGACTGCTTTTAGTTGCCAAATATAGCAAACTAGGTTCGGTACAAACACTTTTATTCTGAGGCCATAAGGAATATTGGTTTATTGCATTAAAGCAGCAAATAATAGATATACTTATTAATAATAAACGAATAAATAGAATTGTTTTTTTTAGAGCCTTGGACGGGAATGGATAAATCAACCCGAATTTTGAAGACTAATAGCAAATGAGAACAGTAGATATAAATGATTATTGCACCACTAAAAATTCTTTTTTCGTTTCTTTATCCCGAAGAGATAAAAACAAATATAGATTTTTTTGAATCAATTGTCGCGTACCTGTAATTTTAGAGGCGCTACTATAAGACTACGTCGTCTCACAATTTTTGATACACATTTTGTATAATCAGTCATTTAGCGGAATTTTTATAAAGTTTGAAATCTCATATATGGGAGGTTCTTAGAGGGAAAGGAACATTTATTTCCTAGGATATCTATTTGATAGTTGCAGTTATTTGGTATTATTGGCTAATCTATTTAATCCATTTGATAATATTTTCAAGTTGAATATAGTAGCGAAATAAATATTGAGGCTCTGGAAATTTTTAATAGGAAAAGTTCCGCTCCATAAAAATAAACTTTCAGATATCAAAATTAAATTCCTATAAGCTCAATGGGAAAATAAGATTACTAAAAAAAAGACATTATCAGCCACTAATTAAATACGAGGTCAGATCAATGATAATAATAAACCGATAGTTATTCGGCCTGAAGTTTACTTAGATGCTAAAATATTACTTATATTTGCTCGGCTCTAATTATATATACCAGAAATATAAAATTACCTTTTCAGGAGTGGTAGCCTTTTTTTGAATTGCTAAAACTATTCAACCAAACAACATGATAAATTAATAAAAGATTATAATAAATTATTGGCTGATTAATTATATAATAACAATAAAAAATAAGTATAATATGGCTTATCCAATTAAGATTTTTATTAAGTTTAAGAGTGTTGGCCCCGGAAAGGGTAAACTAAAATTTAATGTTGCTAAATTTACACTTATTTGCCTTTAGTTATGTGTGATGACTAAGTTAAAAACAATAATTGTTTTGTCTAAATGGATCTATCCAATTAGCCTTTACGTTTAATCGATTTCTGGGCAGTATCTGTTTGGCATTTCCTGTTCAACAATCATTGAAAAAATTATAATTTCTGATTCGTTTGGTTTACAGATAAATTTATTGATTATTGCTTCTTATCTACAACTGTGCTAATAGGATCTGTTATTTGCAAAATTAATAGGTTTATATCGTTATCAAATTCTTGCGAGTAATTACATAAGTAGTCAATGGTTTAGTTGTTTCTTAGAAGGGAGACTAATTTTGAATTAACAAATTTACCAACTGCGCTCAATAAATAAAAGTTGATTGCAATGTTAAATGATGTATTGGTTTGTTTTATACTAGTAGCAAATAATATATTTACTTGTAGCCCATATGCGAATCAATAAACTCGCTTTTTCGATGAGCATAGTTTTGATAAATGATAATAGTAGAATGTAATTGGGCTTATAAAATTAGCCAGCTTTAAGTTTAGAGTATTATCTAATTTCAAAAACTAAGAAAGTGTTGGTTTGTTGTGTTATACAGCAAATACTAATATTTCATACGATAGCGCTTTCACTTTTGACCCTCTCTAAAAAAAGCGAATTTACTGATTTGTTTACGATTTATATTAAAATTATTATTATATTTTAATCTACAGCAAAATACTATTTATTCGAATTTCGGAATTGTAATATTAATAATGAATGCAGTTGGCTATGTTCCGTATATCAAAAACAGTCTACCTGCCCTTGAAAATGTTAAATAGCTCTTACTGGCAATAAGGATAAAGAGCGAATAATAGTCTCACAAATACCTTGTTTTAGTTTATGAAATAGATAAAGTTATTAATAATTTCCAATAATATGTCCAATTCCTCGAACTTATCGGTCAATCTTCTTTATAAATGCATAAAGCTCAATCCCGATAATCAGCCACCAAACCCGTATTTTGAATTGGCAGTTACCCGTTTTATTTACTTTTAAAGTCTTTAATTCAAGGCAGTGGAATATAATTAACGCTTATCGCTGCATTAATTTAACCCTTTCCCGTATAACACTTTGAAAATACGAATTTATTGATTCGTTTATGATTAATAATGAGATTTACTATTTTTAATTATTCAACAAAAAGCCAATATTTCTTAAAGCCTCGGTATTAAATTATTTTAATTGAACGCTGTTGGTGATGTAAAGTGGGTCAAAAATAGTCTAACCACTCGGGAAGGGGTTTGCAAAAATTTTACAGCGCAGTAAAAATTTTATGAGTGGAAAAAAAACTTCAAGATTTATTAGCTATTACTAATAAATATTTTACAGAAATTTGTTAGCCCTAATTTTTTTGTAGCTTCTAAGTATGTATTGCTTTTCTATTTACCTACATAGTATATGGGAGGTTATTTGTAGGAGCGAGACTTTTACCAATAAGTTTTTTCTACTTTGCAGTATTACTTTTGATTATAATTCAATTTAGAGTTTATCATCGAATGGTTTACTTGATACAACAAATAGTTTACCCTAATTCATACTAGCAAATAGAATTTATAAGAAAAAAAGTGCCGCTTCTCCGAAGAATATCCCATATATGTATATTATAAATTAATTTTACAGCAACTAAATAATTTCTTTTATTCCATGCAAAAGTTGACTAGATTTAGTCAAACCTAAATTTAATCGAACCCAAAATTTCACGTACCTAAGATTATATTTGATGACTAATACGGATATAAAACAAAACTTAATTATGCGGACACTAACTGTCAGCAAGATTAGAACAATTATTATTTAACTCATAAATAGAAAAAGTATTTTATAAATGAAGAGAGGCACTTTTTAATTCAAGTTATTATAGCAACTTTATAACTTGAATACTTTTATAAAAATCTTTCAAACTTATTTTTTAGTATTAATTAATATTAGTAAGTATTGATGTTGTTTAAAAGTTTTAATAACGTGTTTTATGAACACTTTATAGGCATTGATAGCAACCATGTATATTTGCATGTACTATGGCTAAAAATAAGCTTATATATTGCAATTAAACCAAAAAAAATCCGGAATACTAGTTCGATTTTTTTCGTTTCTAATTTTATTTTGAGTAACTTTTCACCTACTAGCTCCATACTGTGAATTTATGATTAGTAATTATTAATAAAATATAGCAAAGATAAAATTTTTTTAAAGTATTTTATTTATTGTAAATAAATGTATAAAGTAAAAAATGATTTAAAGTTTAAATATATGTTAAATGAAGGGGTTTAGTAATAAGAGACAGTAGGGAAAGTGGCGTTTAACTATTGTTAAAGGTAACTTTTCCGCCTGGCTCAATGGAAAATCAATGAGTTGCTAAGATAATTTTTTTTGTACAATGTAACAAGGACAGTTTAACCCTTTCACGGGCGGTAGACCATTTTTGACCTACAAAATATAGCCAACAGCGTTCAAATAAAATACATTAATCCCGAGACTTTAACAAGTGTTATTATATTGTAAAATAACAGCAAATAGTAAATTTCACTTTTAATAATAAACGAATCAATAAATTGAATTTTCATAAGAGTGTTGGACGGGAAAGGGTTAATCATAAAAATTACATAATAATTACTCTTTGAAATAAGAGATTTTTATAAGCCTCTATTTTTCTTTTCAATGTCGAATGAGAGCTTTGCAAAATTGAAAATACTCAGTGTAATAATGTTTGAAAAATGCTTACATAATTTTGCATATCGGGGCGAGAAAAATTTTTTAAATGAAAATTGTTTTGGAATTTTACAAAATAGTCAGACTGTTTTGCAAAATAAAATGCTAAACCCTCAATGGATCATATTTATCCTTTCGCGGAAAAAATTTTTTACTTGAAAATAAAAAAAGCCATCTCACTCTTTAGCACTATACTCGATATTATTGGCTTTATTAATTATGCCTTATGTAAATAAAAACCAATAAAGCGAAAGGCGTTGAGATGTGCAGATTTAATTTTATCAATATCTTGGTCAAACTTGACTAGTTCTAAAATTAACTAAAAAAAAGTGTTTAGCCCTTTCACAGACGGTTGACTATCTTTGATCCTCTAAATATAACCGGTTATGATAAATTAAAATACTTTAATTCCGAGTCTTTAAGAAACATTAATGTATTGTAAAATAGATAATAATAGATTTGCTTATAAACCATATACAAATCAATAAATTGACTTTTTTAATGTGTCGGACAGGAAAGGGTTAAAGTAATCACTATAATTAAAGCGCGCATTAATTATTATATTAGTTCAAGCTGAATGTTAATCGTGCCCTTAATGCGTTAATATATATTTCAAAGAGATATAAATAAATAATTATAAAAAAAAGAGTAATTTGGTATATGATCGAACATTATTAGTATTAAATAATATCGAGATGATATCCTAAGATTCATAGAACTTTGACCTCGAATAAATGTATATCACGAACAAATACAAAAGCTTCCATTAGTCAAAAATAGTTCTAATATGCAGGAGAATTATCATTTTTCCACCTATTTTTTCTTTAGCGTTAAATTTAGAATAGGATTTTGGTTTGGGTTCACATAATATATCATGTTTTTATTGAATTTCCTTCTTTTCCTTCTCTTTTTATATATATTTTGTTTTATGATAAAAAAGATAGATATAATGTAAATTCTGGTTAAAAATATGAGCATAAAGCTGGAAAAAAAAAGCATATAATATAGTAAATTAAAGTAAAACTTTAGAGACTAAAAAAGCTCCTAAAAATTAAAAGAATTTCCAAAAAAAATACAAAAGTTCTTTATACATATAAAAACTGCTAGGTTTCAATTAGTTACTATTGAAATATAATTCAAAACGTCTTTAAAATCCGGTTTACTCTTCAAAATCTTTTAGGTTCCTTATAAATGGATATCTTTCCATATAATCAGATTTTTCTAAGACAAATATATTATCGTGAAAATATTATTATATTTATTGAAATAAAGGTGCAATATTACCACATTTACATTTCACAACGGTCACATAATTGAATCAATATATATTTTAAACAGCTTTTATTGCCTTAAAAATTATTTATAAATTACATTTAGACCTAGAATTAATATTTATTTTATTCGATTATTTACGGTAAAAAAACTATCTAGATATATCTCTATAAAATAAATTGAAATTTGAAAAGAATAAAAATTCATCAAAAATCGTTTTGACGATTAAATATAGTTAATTTATGATCTTTATGCATTGCTATAAATTTTATAAAGCTTCACGAATTAACTATTTTCATGAATATTTTAGTCTATATTGACCCATAATCACCGAATCTTATTGAAATAATCTCGAGAAAAATGCCCGTTAAAATATATATATACTGTAGTTGATGTAATTTACAATAAAAAATAGCAAGTTTTTTTTAGGCATTAATATACTAATATACTGATATTAATTTTGTATATATTTGATTAAAAATAACTATAGTAAATCAATGCAAATATCTAGAAATTAAAGAAAAGAGTTAATATTAAGATTATGATACTTTATGACACCATAAACCGATAGTTTTTATTGGTAAAAATTTAAACTAAAAAATGAAATTCGAAAAAAATTATGCACGAAAAAATCTTGTTATAATTAAGTATAATAGAATTTAAAAATTATTTTAGTAGTTTTTTAGTCAATTTTAACAGCAAAAAACAGTCTAAATTAAACGTGAAAGGTCCTAAAAAAAGGCATACTGAATAATTTTTTTATTTGTCATATAAGGTTTATATAATTTTATTTCCAAGACTCTTAGCGTAAATGTATCATTATCGATCTTAGAACTGTCCTAGATACTGAAAATATTTATCAATCACGGTTCGAAAGAGTACTTATTAATATCCTTATTCAATTTTATATCTATAATAATAATAGACCGAATTTTTGATTATGCTTTTGTATAAACTAAAATAAGTAGTCGATATATTTTTATCTTAGCTTTCTCTTTTTTATTTATTACTCAGAATTTAATTTTGATGATATTTTTACAACCAGTCTTTGTATTAATATTTATCTTGAGCCTTATTCGTTTCTTTTCTCATTCCTTAAAATGATAAGTTCCACATAATAATTTTTATTTACTCTAAACATTATTTTGTTTCGTAATTATATATATTCTTATATACAGCAAAACCTCTAAGATAGAAACACCTTGAGATGGCAAACCTCTAAGATAGCAACTAAAATATTTGACATAACGAATTAAGTTTTACTTTTTTTTTTAATAAAAAAATAAACAAATCAAATTATTATGTTTAGAATTCTAGATTTTTGCTTGTTTTTTTGTTAATTTGTAGCTAGTTCCTTGCTAGCTATTTTTAACATTAAAAAACCTCTAAAATGGCAAATTGTTATCTGAAAAGGTACTTGGACAAAAATGGGGTAAAAATGCTAGTTTCTTACCAGAAGGCTTGCTTTATTTGACTTTTAGATCCAGTTTTTTACAGAAAATTTACAGGCTAAATATTTTATTCTTCATACTCATTTATGGAGTGGTGAAATTCAAAGCCCAAACGACTTTAGATCTACTTTTTTTGCTTTAATTTAATCATTTTAACTGAGAAATTTGGAACGCTGTTTGTAAAAGTTTAAAATTCAAATAAAAAAAAGTACCTGGCAAATAAAATATAAAAATTAAATAAGATAATTATTTTTGGTAGACTGTTTTTGGTCTTCTGTACAGGAGCTCTCATTTTTGAAAAAGGTCATTTTTGAATTACCGGCCAGGAAAGGGTTAATAGAGCACAGTAGACTATATTTGGTAGATCAAAAATAGTATTCTATTCGTGAAAAAGTTAAGGTATGATTGAGCACTTTTCTATTAAAATTTTATTTAATTTTTTTTAAAATACTACTATTTATGAATATCGTTTTAATTGGCTCAATAAATAATTCTTTACACAGTTATCAATAAGTATAAAGACCATAGGTGATCTTTGGGTTTAGTTCAACACTTTTAATTGTTTCCAATTTATACTTTTTAATATTGTTTTGGGCTTTTAAACCCTTTCACGTTCAACAATCTTTAAAAAATCGAATTAAATGATTCTTTTATGATTTATAAGTATTTTTATTTTTAGCTGCTATTTTCAGTATACTTATATTTCTTAGGGTCTCGAAACTAGAATTTTAATCGAACACAGTTGGATATATTTGGTAGATCAAAAATAACCTAGCGCCCGTGAAAGGGTTAATTCAACCTTAGTATTAACCCTTATACGGGCGGTAGACTATGTTTGATCCATCAAGCATAGCCAACCATCTTCGACTATTATATATAATTATAAAAATTTTATAAGTATTAGCTTATTGTGTTATAGCAGCAAATAATAAATTTACTTTTAAATCACAAAATAATCATTTATTTCGATTTTTTAAAGGTTATTGGGAGTGGAAAGGGTTAAAAGATGCTAATATTGCAAACAATCACAGTATAAAACATTTCAAAAAATATATCGCAAGAAATGCAAAATTTTGAAATTATTCAATAATCAACTTTATCAAGGGGCTAATAAAGAATTATTGGCCAAATAATAATCAACCTAATTACTGTCGTTTATTCTACCAATAAAGAGTTATACGAAAATAAATTCCCTTGAAAAAGTTACAGGATATTAATTTTGCGCTTTATATTAGAACTTTTCACGACTTCTAAAGTCTATTAACTGAGCTGAAGAGGTTGTTGAAATAAATGTTTATCTAAGCTCCAAAAACTTTATCTTTAGTTCCTTGCAAAATTTCATACTGTATTATCGTAAACATTATACTATCACTAAAGCTGCTTTAGATACTTAAATCCATTGCTTTCATTTCCCCCTCCTTATAGTTATGCATTTCTATATGCGTTTGCCTTGTTCAAAGGCCGTATCACTGCTAGACTTGATTAAGGCTGTACCGCAGTCTGGTCAAAATTCCGAAGCCACAGATAATATTTTTCTAGAAAAATTGCTTGATATCACCCGATTGAGAGAAAATATGCGAACTTTACTTAAAGAACAAGATAATATAACCGATTACGCTCAAGCCAGTTCCTTAGTCGAAGCTATCAGCAGTTACCTTACTGAATTACAAACTCTCAAAACCGCTGTCGAAACAAACAAATCTTTCACTTTTAGCGAGCAAGGTAATTGTATTTTTTACAATTCAAATCAATAGTGAAATAATTTCCTAATAAAGTGATTTTTTACCTTTAATACTTTTTTATTTAAAATTCAAAATCTCAGTTGTGTTCATTTGGACCAGCTCATTGCTAGAGAACAAAATTTCTGGTGCCACAAGTTTTGTTACAAAAAAAATTCGCGATGCTGCTAAATCCGACTTATTGGCAGGTGCAAGTAGTCAGCTTGCCGGTAACAAATTAGCTAGGCCTTCAACTAAAAACCTTAAATCTCTTACCCGTAAAGATTCATTTTCGACGCTCAAAACTGATTTAGAAGCTGAATTGGACGATTTGGGTAGTCCTACTCTGTTACAACAAACAGATGATCTAAAAATAAAAAAGACTAAAAGAAGTCTCATGATAAGCGCGTTTACCCAAAGATCTTCACAAAGTCCAAGTCTAGACTTTGAGTTAGCCAACGTACTGCTCGTTTTAGGAATTTCAAAGGTATTCAAAAGTTATACACAGTTCAATAATTTCGAATTTTATCTGGACTCTGAATTTGATAACTCTATGCTACCAACCGATTCTTTAAAAGGAAAGGCTTCTAATGGTATAGATCCAAAATCGCTTGCATCAATAAAAAATATATTCCCCTTTAACAGGAGTAAAAAAGACGCTAAGTCAATAAGTACTAAAAACGATGCCTTAAACAAGTCCAGCATAGAATTTAATTTCGCAGATTATGAAAAAATGCTGTCGAAAGTTGTTCTTGAGCTGCGCGAAAGTGCTGGAATTTTCAACTACATCCTCAAGAACATATCGCCGAGAATTCAATTGACTGATATAGGCTCATCCGATCTAAGTCCAAACATCCTGCTGATTCTGCAGAAACTGTCTCTCGCCGATGCTGATCGACTAGTTGCTGGAAAAGCCGTTGCTCTAGGTTACAAGCCAGGTATAGTTGCTCGAATGCTCCTCTACGTCAGTGAACAGTATAGCAATGTATTAACTCTCTCTAAAAACATAAGGCTCGATGCAATTCAACAGCTCAACAACGAGTTCAGATCAAGCATAAAAAGACGCCGCGAATTCGTTTTCAGCTTGGCTCTCATATACTTGTCTAAAGACTGCTACGAAAAGAACTCGTTTGGACTAAGCGTCACTTATATCAAAGAGTCGCTCTCCATTTTGACTAAACTGTCGAACAAATCTTCTGACTTGTCCCGCGACTGCTCCATCCAAAGCGCACTGGCCTATTGCAATAACATTTTCAATTTGTACACTAAGAATAATGATACTTTTGGCTTTGAGCCCGTGCCCAGCTACGAAAGTATCAGATCTAAAATACCTACTGGCAGACCTTTCAACGAAATCGCACCATTCAACCCAAATAATACCCAAAACGTCTTTTTTTAATCCACCTTTTTTTATATATACTTCATTTTTTAAACCATCAAAATTCGCTCCATTTTTTATTTTTATTTTTATATGTATTTATACTAAGTAATAACATATTCTTCAATTAAACATGTACAGATTTTTCATATTACTCATTTTAATTCTCAGGAGCTCATAATTCTTTCCGCGAAAAATCACGCTGCCCATTATTATGACTACTATCGGATTTTAAAATCATCAATTTTTAGTTTGTATATTTACAAGTTTTTTTTAATAAGTTATATAATTTAATTTTAATATGTTACAGATCATCAAACAGATTTATGGAAAATTATCGGCCAAGTTTAAATTATAGGTACCATTTCAAATGGCTATTTTTTATTAGATGCCAAATTGTTTAAGTTTATGCGCTGCATTTTTTTTTCCATGATGTGATTATTGCTGTAGTTGCGCATTTTTTAAATAATTTTGTGCTCTTAAATTTTCATAGAGTATATTATATTCTATACTATACTACTAAATTTTTGAATATTTTTCACCCATTTAAGACTTTTTCTTATATAATTAATAATATGCTTACATTGATTTTATAATAGAACAGTTAGATATAAAATTCAAAGTTGTTCAAGTACTTTAATGATTCGCATTTGCACTCAAAATAAAAATAACAAAAATCCTACAACAAATCTATAATCATATTTTATTTATATTGTAACTATTAGATTTTATAAAATATATGACAATTGTACTCTTAGCAACAAAAAGATCCCGCATACTATACATCAATTATAAAATTTAACGGTTTGATAAAAATTTGCTGTCACTTTATTTATGTTTGTAAAGAAAAACATCAAAGCCACTGGATTATTCAAAATATGTGTAAAAAATGTATTATTTTTGAATGAAAAAACTTTGCGTAAGTAAAATCAATGGTTAAGAGACGTAGTTTCATCAAATAAATTATCTTTGCTGTCCTTTATACTTTGCTTTAATTTTCCTCGATTCAAATTTTTATTTAAATTGAATTTTATTGCTCTGGCTTGCTGCTATAAAGCTATGACCCAAACAAATAGCTCAACACATATTTTCCTAATAACCCAAACTCAACATTGAATAAATAGCATTCATTTTTTATTTTGGTAGATCTAATCGCTGATTAATATCAAAATTCAAAAGTAAAATTATTTTATCTGTGGGCTTGTTACTTGTATTTTTTTCACTAAGTTTAACCTCAAAATATAGAGAATGTAAACACAATAATTTCAACGATGCAGCTTCAGCGGGAACTCAATTTATGCATTTTTTTCTGTTTATATTGGAAAACTTTTTAGTTTTATGTGAAAAAATGTAAGTTAAGTCGATGCAATCTAGAGAATACGAAGTGAGATAAAATTTTTTATAATTTTTTTTTACTTTTTTTATACTTTTGTATTTAGCTTTTGATACTTTTTATTATTGTATAAATAAATTTACCGTGAAAAAAAAAAAAAAAAAAAACGAAGTTAGATGTGAAGAAATCAAATCAAATCAAATCAAGTAAATTCATTATATAATACGCAAATAATATCAGCCATAAAAATTTTACTTTTCAAATGATATAAAACTTCCTATAGCTTGATATATATTTTAATTTTTCTAATCAAAACAGTGAAACGAGATATTAAGTCATTTTAAAGAAAGTGATAAAATTGTTCTATTAATAGTTCCAAAAAAAAAATAAATTCAAAATAAATTAATTTCAAATCGGAAATTTTCTTTTAGTCGAGTACTGATTTCGCTGTTAAAAAACCCCCCCAGATAGCCTTAGAACAAGCTGATAAACGCGTTTATCAAATATTATTAATACTTTTGAAGCCTCAAATTTTCAAAAATTTTATTTACTTATAAATTTTACAAAAATCAACATTTTAATCTACTTAAAAATGAATAAATAAAAAACCAATCACAGCTATCTTATTTTATTCGATAACTGCAGGCGCCTTTCTTAGGCTCCACTTTGATACTGGAAATTCCATATATACGAATTGTAGAATTATAGTTTTTATCTATGAAATTACCACATACATCTTTTCTATCTACCAGATTTTTGCAGTAAAAGCCACTGTATATTAGTACTTCCGAGTCCTCGAGAGAATTGATTCGCATTACATTATAAGGTGTGCCGAAATTTAAACACCCTCCTAATATTTTGGTTTGTTTGAGATCTTCAGAAAAATTTTCATTCATCGAATAATCAACTTCAAAATTCCCTACGGACTGAGAGTAGCCGCTGTTAAATAAGGCAGAAAGAAGAATAAGTATTGCGCTAGTTTTAAACATTTTTTTCTTTTGTATTGATTGATATTTCTTTTTTAGTTAGAAAAATAAGGAGTTTCTTACCTTTATATGCAAAAATTAACTCATAAAAACCACGGATAATTCTCTTTCATAAAAGGTTGAAATTATACTTAGGTATTATGTACCTTCTAGATGATTCTTATATTTATATGATATAATATCACGATAATAATTAAATACGAATTAACACTGGGCGTATAAAAACCCTTTCCTGTCCAGTACTCTAAAAAATGCGAATTTATAATTCTTTTATGATTTATAATCAAATTTATTATTTGCTGTTTTAATACAACAAATTAATAACTCTTAAGTCTACGGAATTATAGAATTCTAACTGAGCTTAGTTGGTTAAATTATGTAGGTCAAAAATAGTCTACCTCCTGCGAAGGGTTAACGAATTTTGTGCTTTAATTAATCCCTAAATTAGCATAAAATAGTCAAATAACAATTTTCCTGTGATTGTAGTTAGTGCAGGTTAATGATATTTTTTTAATAACTAACATGTTGGGGATTCTTTATGAAGAGAGCACTTTTATGCATAAAGAGTTACAATATATGAAATTTCATATTTAATTAACCCTTTCACAGGCGGTAGACCATTTTTGATCTACCAAATTTAGATAATTAGATTCATTTATTGCACTTTAATTCCAAATCTTTAATAGTTATTGGTTTGTAATATTTAAAAGCAAATAATAATTTTGCTTATAAATCATAAACGAATCAATAAATTGATTTTTTCAAAGGGTTTTGGACGGGAAAGGGTTAATACCATCTTAATAAAAACTAGTATTTTTTTAGCATATAACACGTTCAGAATTAAATTGGCAATTGGATGACTACCAATTCCACCAAAAATAAATTTAGCATTAAAATAATTAGTCCAATAATTATGAGCTACAAAAAAGTGATTTCCTCGTTTAGAATCCCCCATATAAGAGATACTCTTAAGAAAAGCGGAACTTTTTTTCATTATATCTCTGAGAGGAGATATATATAGTGTTATCAATTTTATTGGATAAAACAAAACGAAATTACAAATTTAGAAAATTTTTAAAAATAAAACAAAGTTTTCAAAAACGAAATTTTCCCTAAATATGCTTGTAAGGTACCATATTTTATCCTTATCATCTTTTCCTTCGCATAGGTACACTACCATCATTGAAATTATTGATATTATAGGAATATAAAAAAATTTTTTTAAACACCAAAAAAAAAAAAAATCCTTAAAATGGAATCCCAACTACTTGAAATCATTCAAAATTTATCACTTAAAGTTGAGGCTCTCTACGCCGATAGAGAAAGAACCAACACCCATCAAGAACATACGATGGATATGCAAGAACAGGATTTTGATCCTTATGCAAAAACCAGGGCCCCACAAGTCGAAATCGAAGCTTATCCGGAACTAATGGACGCAATCCCGAACATGAAAGAAGACTTTTTCAGAAGTCCACTCACAGACGAGGAGCGTAAGGAAATCATTTATGGCCAGGCAAAAT
>LSSN01000037.1:8611-18651 GCA_001970855.1 Smittium culicis
TTATTATTATTATTATTATTATTATTATTATTATTATTATTATTATTATTATTATTATTATTATTATTATTATTATTATTATTATTATTATTATTATTATTATTATTATTATTATTATTATTATTATTATTATTATTATTATTATTATTATTTTAAAATCTTCTTGCTATTTTATATTCAGTTTTTGGTTTTATAAATAATACCATTTGGATTTTTATGGTTTATTTTTGATTTTCAAAATCACATTGTGAGATTTTCTCAATTTAAGATAGGGCTAATATAAATTGAAGTTTGGTAAAACTTGAATTTTTAATCGTCAATGACCAATCCTTATACATTTGTATGAAAAATTCTGGACACATTAGTATTAATCGCTTCTTTTATTTCTATTTTCCTCCTGTTTTTTATGAACTGAATAATCACATTTTTTATTTGCTTCAAATGTTGAAATTTTGTTATCTAAAGCTCTATTAAAAATATATGTAAAACAAAATTAAATTTATATCTCGTTCTATTTATAAAATTCATAATTTTTTTTGCTTTTAGTAATGATTATTGATATAATCTAGCTTAAGCTGAATATTTATACTTTACACTACATATATACAAATATAAATAATTTTAGAAATAAAAACCATACCTATATTCCGTAGATAACCCGTGTGTCCCAGAAGAGCTCAAAAAGCTAAATAATTTTCTAAGGTTAAAAAAGTTTTTTTTTGTTCTTTATAAATTGAAAACCTGAGAATTTACTCCTACAAAGTTTTTTATTATACAAAGCTTAGCCGACGATTATTTTATTTTAGTCTATTTTTAATCTTTATATTAAATAATAATTTTCCAAATCTATCATCAACTATAAACAAAGAGTAGTTTTGAGTTCGGAATAAATTATTCAAATAAGTATTAAAAAAATTATTATATAATACATTAAACTAGATATCAAATAGTATTAAAAATCACAAAACAAAATAAAAAAAAGTAAAGCATCTTTACCAACTTAAGAAGCTAAAGGGGGAAAACATCGGCGATATATATACCTAACTAGTAAAGATAGGCCAGATATATGGGGCTTGTTTTATTAGCGATAGAAGTAAGAATACAGACTTATAAAAAGGTACAACGTATTTCCAAAATCAAATCTATCTCCTATTATATTTTCTGTAAAGCTAAACAACTTTCTGTTTATCGTAAAAGTCGTTAATTATTTATTCTGATTAGCAAAAAGTATATAAATTGCAGGTAAATAATAATTATCTATATTTTCCATGTTTTAAATTTTCTTGAAAATTAATAGACATAATTCTCGATCAAAAATTAATAAATTGATTAAAATAATCAAATTATTATTATTGTTATTATTATTACAAAAATATTGTGGCACATCCCTAATAGATTCAAAATCAGTCTTCTATCTAAAAAGCTCATTATATATGAAATTTTTACTTAAAGGTTAATATTGATGATTAAATATTACTAAATGACTATATATATAAATTAATTGATATTATTGGGTTTATTTTTGGAATATATATATATTTTAGGCGTTATTTAAGAAATATAGAGTGTATTAAGATATTCCCTGCATCTAATTTAGATATAATTTATAATATAATAGAATTAAATATATTCTCGGATAATCAATAGATCTACTAGAGCAAAAAAAGCATAAGAGAATAAAAAAAAAGTCAGGTTAATGAATCATGGGATGAGATTATTTAACATATCAAAATTCACATTTGTATATAAAACAAGTTTTATGCTCTTAATATCAAAGTTTTGGGTTTGACCACCGCGTTAGGAGAATTTTTTCTATATTATTAAACTAGATCTAAATCACCCCAGTGTGTTTTTTGAGGAATTTTTTATACTTTTTAGGCGTACTGAAAAATATTTTATAGTAATTTGATGAATAATATTTTAAATTAAAGCTCTATTTTAGATTGAGTTTTTTTGTGCATAGAAAAAACAACGTATTTTATCTAGAAAAAAAATTAATAACGTGTTATTGAGGAAATAGTAGTGCTTATAATTTTTTTAAGATATTTCAAAAATATCAACGTATAGTAAAAACTATATCGATATTACCATAAACCCTTTACATGATATTAGAATTTTACTTATCTTTAAAATAAATTTGGGTCCCATTCAAATATCTATTTAATCTAGAATACCAGGAAGAAGTAAATCTAGAAATCACAAAATAATAGCTGAACTGGCCATTTTTAGCTATCTATGGACAGAAAATAGCAAATATTAATTTAATTTTCTAATACAGAATAAGTATAATATAATTATAAAAATTAAATTAGAATATATACTATGTGTAATTTCTATGGTCGTGATCTAAAAATATGTATGCTAATATCGCAAATAAAAACGATTATAAATTCTCTCTTTGCATAAAATTTCAACCATAGCTTTCATTAAAAGTATAAAATCAAAATTATACGATATTCTTATTTTTTTTATATACAAAAGTTATGAAATTATTAAACAGCGCCATTAAATATAAGGCTATATAATGATATACGAATACAATAAAATATAGGGCCGTTTTAAAAAAATGAGATCTTATGCATATTTCAAAACCAAATTTTTAAACTAAAACAAAATCCCAAAGCTAATATAATATATTAAAATAAAAACTATATTTATTAAAACGATTTTTAGAAACAAATAATCATTTGTAGTTGCTGGTTCTGTAGATTAATATATAACAATAAAAGATAAAAGTTATCAAAATTTCACATTTAGGTATTTTTCTTTAAAAAAAAAAGACCATAAAATGAAATTCTACAGATTAAAACAGTTTTTTATTAAATTTCTGCATAGATTGAATTTGTATTTTAGATCACTAGTCATATGGTTTTAGGGGGAGGATTTGAGTTAAATATGCCGAGTCATGTTAAAATATAGACTTTTGATTTTAGTCCTAATTTTTATTCCTAAAAGAGCGCTACACGCTTTCTTTGGGTGGGAGTGCCATAAATCTAATGAAATGAATATTATCGGCTAAAAGGCAATTGTGAAATATTCGAAACGTGTTGTAAGCTAATTAAGATACAAAACCATACAAGTATTTTTATATATCGCGCTAAAACTACAGTGAAGGAGTTATTATCAAAAATATTATCGTTATATATATATTACCAAGCGATGAAACTAGTTGCATACGCTTCTACTATTTTTTAGAGTAAGCGTATTTTAGTAGAATATTAAAGTAAATGTATGATGGGAACTGGGATTAAAAGAAGCCATTTAGAAATGAATACTACATTTGTTATATGATATTATGAGTAAGAACGAATTTTTTGTTTCAAACCTGATCTATAGATAGAAAACTTTACGCGTTCTACATACAAAACAAGGAAAATAGAAATAAAAATTATAATATGCGTCAGCCGGGAGTCGAACCCGGGCCAATTGCTTGGAAGGCAACTATTCTACCGCTATACTACTAACGCAATCGCTCCCACCTAGGCTTGAACTAGGAACCTCCTGATTAACAGTCAGACGCGCTAACCAATTGCGCCATGGAAGCTATATCCGAACACCCGGATTTGAACCAGGGACCTAGAGATAACTATTAACTACAGTCTCCCGCTCTACCGCTGAGCTATATTCGGTTGAATTTTGAAGATATTAAAAAATTTTAAATTATACTAATTAAATACTGCCATAATTCTAACAATAATAGTAAACTACAATTTATATCTTTGAGTAATATAATGATTTATTCATATGGCAAAAGTAACAAATAAAATATCATTAATTTAATATATTCATTTATCAAGTGTTGAATAGATAACTTTTTTATCACCAATTTAACCCCTTCCCGTTTTTTTTTTTTTTTTTTGTCTCAGAGAGTTTATTAAACATAATTTAAAAGTATACAAAAACTAATAAAAAAATATTTAAAAAGTTAAAAAAATATTAAAAAAATAATTTTTCAACCGACCCCCCTCCGCCGCTCTAGCAGCTCCATACCCACAACACCTTCCCGTTCAACGCTCTATAAAAAAGCAAATTAATCTATTCTTTTATGGTTTATATTTAAATGTATAATTTGCTGCTATTCTAAAACAAGCCAATAATTTTTAGGACCTCGGAACTAAACTATTTTCATTAAACTCAGTTGGATGTATTTGGCAGACCAAAAATAGTCTACCGCTTGTGAAAGGGTTAATAATCAGTAGATTTTATTTCAATAGCCAAAAATTAAAATCTTTAATTTTTTTCAGAAATTTTATTATTTACATACAAGATTTGATTATAATAAAAAATATTTTCGCTTTTTAATATTAAGAGCCCTAATATCCACTATATGTTAATCAGGAATATACTCTCGAGCCCAGGTAGCATATCTCTATATGATGTTACCTATTATTAAATGCGATTTAAATTTTAACACCACTCGCATCTTCTTATTTACTTTTTATTGCTGTAAAACAGAAATATTTAAAGTGGTTGATTAAAAAATGAATGGGATAGTATATTTTATTAGCTTATAGTGTCTGTGATTATTAGTCAGCTTCATCACAAGAAAAAGTAAATTTATTGATTTCCCTCGTAAAATAAAACTATTCACATCTCACAGTGGCCGTTATAAACAGTATTTAAAATTTATTTCAAAAAAAAAAGCGGGAAATTGAAAATATTTCTATTTAAAAAATAATACACAAATATATTAATTAAATATAAAGCTCTAAATTTTTTTTTAAATATATTCAAAAGAAAATAAGCTCAAAATAAAATAAGCTCAAAAGAAAATACTCGAAGGAAAATATATATAAATCATATGAGCCAAATTTCTTGAAATTGGACGTGTGTTATCGTTTTTGGTGGTGGGAAAAATCAACTATTCTATTTTTTGTAGTAATTAAGCAACTATCATATGTCAAAGAATTTCGGAATTAATTGAATTCTATTGGATATAGTTTTCCAATTTTATCAGGTCAAAAAAATTTTATCGATTGTGAATGAAAATACAATATTCTAAAACAGTTATATATAATTATAATTTAGGGTAAAATATCATATTTTATCTGAAATTAGAGGGGGAATTATATATTTAAATATGGTTTATACCAATTATAAATTTGATTCCAAAAAAGAAAATCCCAAATCAGAAAATAGGAAACGAAGTTAATATTCTAATAAAATCGAAATATATTTTTTAAGTGGTATTTTACACAATAAATTAAACCCCAAAACGTAATCTATCTTTAAAAAATCTTACATAAAAAATTAATTCAACAATTTTGATATTTTATTCCACACTTATATATAAACTATTGAATTACAAAATATTTTTTTGAATTAAAATTAATAGAGCCAAATTAAATTTTTCGTATTTTTACGCTAAATAATGTTAATGATATATAAATTTTGGAAAAAATAATAAAAGTGATTTTTAAATTATATATAAGGCATATCAACTTTAATTGATATACTCACCCAAGTACGTTTTATATAAATGTTTTTAAGTGAATTAGGCTTTAAATTATTCAATTTTCTAAGTTACTATCCGCTTTCCCCATAATTTAGTTTTTATAGCTTCATATCAAATTCTGTATATGCCCGAGTATTCCCAATACTTCACCTATAACCTTTTTTTTGGCTTTTGGAATATACTTTTAGGCTCAATTCTCATTTATTTATAATTATATTTATTAAAAATCTTGTAAAAAAAATTCTCTCTTTTTTTTCTATGAAAAATTTTCATCTTTTATAGAAATTTTTATCACTCAAAACTAAAAATTAACTTCCTGTTTGGACAGCATAAAAAATTAAGTTAAATTCATAATATCATGTTTTCGATTATTCTGAAAAATCAAAATCAAAATCCTTTGTGCTAAAAGCTAGTCGTATACACTCTTTGATAATAATGAAAATTATTTTTAGCATATTTCTCTTTTTTTTTTGTGTATATGAAAAAACTTTCGGCGAAATATATCTATTGTCTTAGTATTTATACTAATTTTTCTGGTGAATTTATGTAATTTTTTTACTAATTTTTTTTAATATATGGGAGATTCTTTATGAATAAATATTTTTATAGTGTAAAGTGTTTCAATGTATAAAATCACATAAAAAATCAATGGCTAATGAGAAAAATCATTTCTTTCTTTTAGCAAATAATATTTCTATATTGAAATGGACAAATAAGAAAGTTCTAAATGCCTTGTAAATTCTGAAAATGATATTTAAAATTATTGAATGTCCAAGCCAATTAAATTAACCGCAACAAAGAGCTTTATTCGTTCGAAAACTCCCATATTTATCACAAAAATACATCTGAGAATTATTTTATACTTCTAAGAAAATTTTATAATCGGGTTTTATAGCTTAAAATTTATATTAATAAACGTCTATAAGTTTGAATACTATCTATTAGTGAATTATTCTTTCGTAGGTATGTATTATAAATATCGTATGAATTAATATCTATATATATTCAGTAGCAAATTCTAAACATAAAATAGCTTATATGTACTTTTTAGAACCAGATTTTTAAGCATTAGTTTGATTTGTATCGTTTTTCTTTAATCACCAACATATAATTATCTTTGATATATTTTATTTAAACATACTCTATTCTTAATTTTTTAAATGAAGATAGGACGTAAACTTGGCATATAAATTCACTTTGAAAGTATATTACAAAAATATCTGTTTTAATTTATGGCACGTTATGGATAAAATAGTCGTATTAGAAATTTGAAATTTTTAAAAGCTACTTGTTAAAATTCCCATAAAAATACAATTCACTTTTTAACGTCCAAGTTTTTAATTTATTTTTTACTACGAATAAAATAAATTCAATTTTAAATAAATCAGTACTAGTCTAATTTTCCTCTTAATTTAGTCATAGGAACCGTATACTCTAATTATATATTTTACGCGTTACGAATGGTTGAGAAAAATTTTTGATTGTTTCCAATTACATCTTTAATTGCTTTAAAGTGATCTGCTCATATCAAGTATAACATAAATTATAATATTAATTCATGTATCTATATATAATGTCACTAAATATTTATAGTTTTGATTAGTGTTATCCAAATAATTATCCATGTAATCGATACAATGAAGATAGATTTTTTGAATTTTTTATTCTTATAAAATTAGCAGTTTATTCTATTTATAAATGAATTTAATAAATGCTATTCTCCAATATAAATATCAATATTAAAATAAAATAAATATAAGTTCAACTCTATTAGTTTTTTTGATTTCTATTTTTAGATTAATTATAAGAAACTATATCTTAATATTAGATTCAAATAGCTAGTATTTGTTTAGTTATTGTTTTATTTACGAAATTTTTTTTAAGAAATTTAAGCTCCTCATTATTTCTA
This sequence comes from Smittium culicis, assembly GCA_001970855.1. Taxonomy (NCBI): domain Eukaryota; kingdom Fungi; phylum Kickxellomycota; class Harpellomycetes; order Harpellales; family Legeriomycetaceae; genus Smittium; species Smittium culicis. The sequence goes on from LSSN01000037.1 coordinate 15,976, forward strand.
TTATTTTCCCGCTGAAATTTTCTAAATTAATTTAGTGTTTTAATTTGCCTTTGATAATTATTTAATTATCTTTTATATATTATATTTTTACTTTTCCTTATTCAATGAAAGTATTATACCATTTTCCCCAAAGATGGTGATATTGCTTTTTAATCATAAAATCACTAAAGTACATTATAATTTTAAATTATACATTTAACTTTTTTAGGACAGAAAAAATTGATTATATATATTATAAAGTTAGTCTTTATCAGGTTAGGAACTTTGTATTTATGTGGAGGTTTGTTGATATCAGCTGCGCCTTTCTTCAAAAGAACTTTCGGCTGAGCAAAATTAGAGAGAAACTTGCGGGATGTTTGAATTTTTGAATTTTTCAACTGATTATTGTTTTATCCGTTTCTAGTTTAAAACGGTTAAAGTTTGTAAATTTTAGATTGTAATCTTTTTTAATTATCTTTATTTTATTAGTTTTTGTTAATACAGTGGAGAAATTAAAGAATAAAGTAAAGTAGAAAGTTATAAAAATTTTAATTTTTTTTTATAAAGATGAAAGAATAGTTAAAAAATTCAAATTTTGGAATAATTATATTAAGGTTGTGTCAATTCTGTGCGTATAGAAACTAGAAATTTTTATTAAAGTGTACATTATAAGAATTGACTCTGAAAAAAATTTTTTTTTGACATTTTTCCTGTTTTTTCACTTATGTCGTTTATCGTTTTTTATATGCATTGGTTGTAAAAAATTTTCTTTCTTGCTGTTTCATGTAGTTATATTAGATGTTCTTTCTGAGTTTTTGAGTTTTCGAGTTTTCTTTTATATTCTTCCCATAATGTTTCAATTTTTTTTAGTTGCTATTGATTAAATAAAATTTTTTACTAGTTTATTTTCGAAGATTTTAATTTTATTATTATTTTTTTCCTTTATATTTAGAAATTAGTACTGTTTAGATGGATAGTAGGATTATATATGAGATTTATTTAGGAAAATGTAGGTTTGGTTTAAAATATTTATCAGAGATTGTTGGCTATTATTTCTTTTCAGTTTGTGCTAATAAGTTAATTTCCAAAAATAAATACTTTCAAATATATATGTAGAATTATATTCTTTTCATCACAGAATTTTATTGATATGATTAAAATAATAGAAAATATCCGGAAAATTAAACTTATAATAGTAAATTTTGTGCAATACGTAAAAAAGCTAATATTATAATTTAAAAAATACTTCTGTTGGTCTACTGGTCGCGTGCCTTGAGAGAAATGTGATCAATCTACCAACAGTAAGCTCAACCCAGATATTTATTGAACTATTCAGCATAATTGAAGTCACAAGCAGCCATAAAATTATGCTCGTTTATACAAAATCGAATTTGTTGTGATAATTGAGCTCCTAGCTAGAGAGTATATCTATTTGAGCTGATAAAAAATTGGCTCCTACAAAAACGTGTGAATTATCAACCTGTATAATTTAAGCTATGCTGCTAAACAGCTGAGATCTGCATTTCTGTCGAAAGCTGAAATTTAAAATGAGATTCTAGTAGGCTGACCTGGAAAAAACGATTCCTTATTTTTCTAGATAGACCTACTCTAAAATTATGTCCCTTGAATCACCGATCGCTTCCATCGCTAACCACAACTATGGATAGCGTAAATATACGCGAATTTTTAGTATATTGAACTTCGAAAAACAAAATTCTTGTGCCATTAAACCATTAAAGATCATTTCACTCTTGCCATTATTCGTAGATGCGTAGATCTAGACAAATAATCCTCTTTTTAATCTGATTCTATCATTTATTGTCAATTTTTTTCTGAAACCTTCTCTTTTGAATATTTTTTATTGATAGACGGTGATATAAAATTTTTTTTAGTTTATTTATACCTATTTAAATAAAAAAAATTATAAATTTATCTTACTAAAAGTTGATATAAAATCAACGTTTAAATAACATGCTAATGAAGAACTTAATGTAATAATAGTAATTAATATAATTAGCTAAATTAAAATCATGAAATGTGACATGAAACCAGAAAATTATAAAAACCACAATCGGAGATCAAAATAATAATCATCAAGGAATATGAAATATTAAAGGTAAAATGGAAATAAGACTAAATGGAGGATAATATTATCCATTTAAAATTTTTTTTTTGCCAGATACGTAAATAAATTTATCATATTTCATTAATAAATAAATATTATAAATCAATTATTATCTTCTCTTAATGGTATAATAAATTCAATTCAAAATTTAAGCGAAGTAGAATCCTATTTCAACATGAGCTCTTATTCGGATGCATAAAAGATCTGGAAATTTTTGTGATGAATGCGGAAACTGTTATATCTATTCATACAAGACTATTTTAATAGAAAAAAAACTATAAATCTCAATTTTTTAAATAGTTTTTGAAATTTTAATAACGTTTTTTTTCTAAATTTTTTATGCTTTACGTTATTTTTTAATAGATATACTCATTCTAAAATATCGACACATAGAATGTGTTTTCTTATTTTATATTTAAATTAAATTGATATTTATTACAAATTTTTGTATATGTATTTCCTGAGCTACTTAAATGACAATCAAGTTAGAATAAGGCACAATTATGATAACCAATAAAAATATCTAGGACAAAATCGAGCTTATTACGTAGCCTATTGAACCTAGATATTTT